>PVJL010009309.1:0-58421 GCA_004026885.1 Lyroderma lyra
GCTATGAGACCGTGAGCTTCCCACGGGGAGACACACCCATCCTTCCCACCTTTCCGTCAGTGTCTACATGACAGAGATAGACTGGAAACTGGGATTCCTTATGAGGTTTTGGTTCCACTTATCCAACTCCTTCTCTGAGCTCCATGTGCCTTAGCTTTCAACTCTCATTTCAAACACCATCTCCTTGGCAAGGTGTCAGCTGACTACCGTGTCTACATCAGCTCCAGTCCCTTTCCACCTTTTCATTTTCTGCGGATCACTTGCTACACCCGGAAATGATCCTATTTATTTATCTGTTCAATGTGCATGCTTATCTCTCTCCACTGGAATTCAGGCACCATGAGGCATGACCCCATCTTTGTTTTGTTCATCCTTGTGTTCCCAGGGGGCTAGAAGCGTGCCCTGGGGAGGCACTGAATGCACCTGCATTTGTTAAATGAGTAAATGACTTCACCTGGTTGCTCAGCAAATGGCTGTTGAACGAATTAGTTAACAATTACTTTTTAGGTGGCAGCAGCTGATGTTTTACATTTTAAACCTAAATTGTTTTCAGTAATCTAGGGATAAATTACTGTACTTGTAGAACATCCAGAGAGGTCCCCAAGTCTCCCTCATGTAGGCCTTATCTTTGTTAATTTAGCCCTTTAAGCAGAGAATGAATAGAGCTGGTAACTCAGTGCAATCACAGTAAAATCTTATTAGCAGTTCTAGACATAAATAAATAAATGAGCTCTCCTGTTGGTGCCGGGGGTCAAACCTACAGCCAGAAATGAAGCTTTTATATTTTCCGAAGGCTCTATTCCATTTTCCTTTTTTCCTGTTTTCACCTATTTCCTCCTACCCTCCTACCCAGAGAGAATTTATTTCACTGAATATTTCATCAGCCCAAAACAGCAGCTCATTACCCATGGACGGCAGAAGCCCGTGAGAATCAGGGCACGAGGTGAGTGTAGATGAAAACCAGTCATTGACGAGGACGCACATCTTCTGTGTGGCCTGCGACCATCCTTCCCGCCATCTAAGACTCCTCTAGTCCCGACTCGGTGTGCAGGGGAAAGGCAAACATGGATCAGCTCTACTTCAAAAGCAAAGGGCAAGGAAACCCGAAGAGATTACGTGACTGATCCAAGGTCAGCCAGCACTCCATGTGGCCAAGTCCAGCTGTGAGACCTGCAGACGTGCCTTCAGCCAGCAGGTCTGCCTAATGCCGTTCTGGAAGCTGGCTGCCTGTCTATAATTTTCCTGGTTCTGAATGGGAGGAGAAGAATAGGGGAATAAAAACATCAAGTTCAAAAATCAAATCCCCTTGTACCCTGAAGGGATGGACAGACCAAAAGAGACAGTTTGCTGGTGTGTGACACGACACAGGGGGCGAGTGCATTTATTAGTTATTGGTTTACACTCACCTGGGCCTCCCTCAGAGCGGCCCAAGGCTCTTTCTGACTTTACTTTAAAGCTCTGACTTGACTCAGAGACCTTCGTGAGGCTGCGTGCACACAAGAGGCACAAGGAAAGAGCAGTGCAACGACTGTGAACAGGCCTGTTGTGTAATGTTGGACACGTTACTTGGACTTGTGGTCTCAACATCGTTCCCTATCAAAGTCTAGAGGAGAGGGCCATGGTCTAGGCCAGGCCAATTAGAGACACCCTCACTCTTCTCATCCTGGCCACTGTGATTGGCTCAAAGATAAGCAAAGCACATCTTATCTTATTAAGACCCAATCCCAGCCAATGAGTGTGCTCCCTGGGCCTTTTTCAGAATTATCTACAAAGATATTTTCTCTCCTCTCTGGGATTTCAAGTTGTAAGGATCATGCAGGGTTGGAGCTATGAAGTCAGTAGCCCAAGGTCCACAGAAGCTCACTGCACAGTGTGGGCATGGGCTTTAACCAGGCTGAAGACTTGGGACTCCAAAGGAATGGAATAGGGGCATTCCCTATAAATCTGCAGACCTCTCGCCACCCTTTATACACACGCATTCTCTCTCACTCTCTCCCCGCCCCCACAAGTCCCCATATGCCTTGTCAATGGCAGACATACCGTGTTCTACTCTCCTTGGGATGTGGCTTTGATGGTACCTCTCCACACTGTCACCACGCGTCCTCTCTGGTCAGTGCCCTTTTCTACGTATACTGCTGCCTCTGACCTCTTCAGGGGTCCTTCTGTTCTCACAATGTTCCTCCTACACTCTTCCCACCTACCACTGCTCCTGACCTCCTGCCACACTTTACCTCTACTTACCAGGTCCCCCAGGGAGATGATCACCTTTCAGGTTCTCTGGGTACTGACACCTTTTCTTAGAACCCCTCACACCATCTTTCACTGCTTGTCCCACTATGGGGTGATGGAACTTGAAGGTGGAGAAGGGCACGCGCAAAGTGGAGGGTTCTAAGAACGCTTCCAGAGAAAGTGGCGGATAAGCTGAGCCCTGCTGATGAGTGAGAATGACCCAGCTGAAGGACAAGAGAATCAGGAAAAAGAATGTTCTGAGGTCTTGAGCTGGGAGAGCTCTAAGTACTTGCTACACAGATCACTAGAACAGAAATGTGGAGGCAGAAGTTGTAAATATGGAGCAGATTCTGTGGGTCATGGGTTTCATCCTAAGGGAGCTAGGAAGACACTGAGGTAGATTTAAGCAGGACCTCCATCTGAGAACCATCTTTGCTTGTCTTTCCCGGCATCACCTGTTTATTCATCTTGGGTCTTTTAATTATCTTTTGCACTTGTCACTCTCCCTCAGGTGACACACCGCTAGCTAGCTCTGTGTCTCCAACTCTTATGAATTCTGGTCTTGACTTTGGATCAGTCACCACCTTTTGGAACCTTCTGGAGCCTGATAATCACCTTAGGACCAATTGCTATCTGTCATGACTACTCATGTCTTATCAGGGGTTCTTTTGACTTCTTAGGGTCTGTCAGGCTCTATCACACTTCTAGGTCTCTTTTGGGGCTACAGTTACCTCTAAGGTGTCTTCGCTCTTTCTTTTGAACTATAACCCTTTGGTTACTATGTCTGCTTCTGCTCTCGGAGCCTGCTTTGGTGTTTCCTCATCCATAAGAGAATCAGTTATAACTGACTCTCTCCCTCTGTCCTTAGAAGATGAGGCCCTAAGGCAAGCTCATCCAACCCACAGCCCACGGGCCACATGCATCCCAGGATGGCTTTGAATGAGGCCCAACACAAAATCATAAATTTTCTTAAAACATTATGAGTTTTATTTTTTTGCAATCTCTTTTGTTAGCTCATCAGCTATCGTTAGTGTGAGTGTATTTTATGTGTGCCCCAAGACAATTCTTCTTCCAATGTGGCCCAGGGAAGCCAAAAGATTGGATACCTCTGCTAAGGGTTTAGAAGAATCCATGCATTTCTCAGGCAAGCCTCCAGAACTGAGTGTTGTTTGAAACCTGCAATAGGACAGATTGCATTACCCATTGGGCTAGGTGCATGTCCATCATAACTTCATAGAGTGAGCTGTAAAGAAATGTAGAGGCTGCATTTCTAGGACAGAACCTAAAATTTCATTGGGCAGGCAAGAGTTAGCAAGGGCATTTTTCTCTTTGCCTTTGGTGAAACATGTCTGAGGTCATTACCTTGCGTTGGGTACGGGAAAAATGAAAGAATTTCAGTGGTGGCAGCATTTAGTGGGAACTCCAGGACAGGGAGCCACTGTTGGGAACCGGGAGATGCTCATTAAGTCCTGCCCCAGGACTCAGGGGGGATAAGGGACCCTCAGAAGGGAAGGCAGAAAAGACACAGGAACACTCAGTCAGCCATTGTTTTACGGTTACTCTAGAGACACAGCACAGACCAAGACAGAGAGTCCCATCGTCCTGGGGCAGAGAGCAGCATGCTGTGGGAGGAGGCAGAAGGCTGAGATGAAGTCCCAGGAAGGGCCAGATGTGTCTATTACGATGCAGAGCCGCTGACAGATTTAACAAGGAAGTGACTTCAGAAGATAACTCTGGCTGCATTGGGGAAAATGGACAGTCGCGGTCAAGAGGGGAGGCAGGGAGACCATTTAGAAGGCTGTCACCAGGATGGAGACTAGAGATAGGTTTAACCTCAGCTGTCAGCGCCCGAATTCCTGCAAAGTGGTTTCCTATGTTTGTCTAATGGGTAGTAATGAGGGAGTGATTTTGTATCATCTTGTTTTCTTATGGCTGGAAGAGGAAGTACTCCTAATAATATCAAGAGTAAACTGTACTTATTGTGTTATTTTACCATGACAATGACACATAAAAGATGTACTTTCATTTTCCCCATTTTAAAGATGAGGACACTGAGGCACAGTGGCGTTCAGTGCTTGCCTGCTGACACACAGCTGGGAAACGGCAGTTCTGAGATGTGAACCCGGTCTGCGGACACTAAATACCATGCTCCCAGCACTGCGAAAGGAATCTCAACATTGAGAAAGAGCTTTTTTTTTTTTAATTATTATTTCTTTGTAAAATGTTAGAGGATGGTGCATATCATTTGATAATATTTTTTCGTAGCATTAAAAATGCATTCTCTATAACAGAATTTCATAAATTTGTCTGATTTTAAATATCACCTGGGGCAGCCAATAAAAATTCATTATTTCCAGTCTCCTCTCCTGGAGATTTGGATTCATTAAGTCTGGTGTGGGGCCTTTGCTTTTATAAGTTACCCCAGAGACTCCTATGATCAGACAAGTTTGTCAAACATTCCACATAAGATGCTTTTTATTGGCTGTATAGATTTAATTATGTAGATATTTCACAATTTAATTTACAGTTCTCTGCTGGTGGATTGTGGGTTTTAATGACATTTTAATACTGAAACAAAACTGTGATGATCAGACAAGTGCATATCTCCAATTATTTCCTTAGAGAACCGTGCCTGGCGTTTAAACTCATCTCCCCAGCTCTGTGATGGAGCGTCATCTGCATGAGAAACTGGCCTCAGTGCTTCTCCACTGCAAGTGACTCTGAGAATGGGGTCATTCGGGGATTGGGTACCAGGGAACAGGAGGCACATAAGACATAAATGTATAAGTTTCATTGCCTTGTTCTTAACATTGGCCGATTTATATGCATTAAACACCCATTAGCATTATACTAGGTGTGTTCCTATATATCTTGTTTGATCATCTCTGCAGTCCCACAAGAGAATATTACCCTTATTTTACAGATGACTAAAACTGAGTTTCAAAATGGTAAACCTCCCTATGGCATATTATGGGTTAGTACTACATATGCCACTGTTTATATCACTTAATCTTCAAGACAAATGTATCATTAGGTATGTGTGCATTATTATATCAAACGTAGAGTCTCTACTCTTGTCCCCTTTTTTTCAGATGAGGCAATAGAAGCTCAGAGGAGTTGAAGGTTTTGCTTACAGGAACACAACTAGTAAGAGGCAGAGGGAGTACTAGGGAGACACAGAGTTCGTGTATAGACCATCTCGGTTTTCCAACACACCATAAATACTTCAGTTCACCTATTATCAAACTCCTATTTTTAGATTTCAAAAATATCCCCCACATATCCCTGGAACTCCTAGAAAATATGCAACTTTAAAAAATCAAGGAGACATCCAGAAGGTTGTATTTCTGGAAAATTAGAGACGGTAAGACGAGGCAAAGCCACCGCATTAAGCATCAGGTGGACACAGGCCGTGACACAAACCCACCCCAGTAGGCAGCAGTGGGACACCTGAAAGGTGCGAAGCCTGCGTTACCTGCGTCTGGGACTGAGATAAGGGGCCTCTCCATTCCATGTGGCGGGAGCCGAGTTCGAGTCCAGAGAAGAGACGTGAGCATGGTGCTAGGACTGGGCTTCCGTTTGATCTCAGCTTCTTGGGGAGCACCGAGGAACCCTGAGGCTGGAAGGCAGGAGAGGTGAACGGGGGGCTAGGGAACTGCGCGAACGAATTCTTAATGTTAGTGGAAAAATAAACCAGCTTGTTCCTCCTGCGCCCCTGCCCTGGACGAGCCCAGGGGGCGCAGAGGGGAGGGCAGACCCGGCCCCGCGTGCATAGAGATTTGACTCTCTGCTTGATGGCTCAGGGAGTTGGAGCTGGTCATGCCATCTCTCGGAGCCTCAGTTCCTCCAGTCGGAGGCAAGACAAAATCCAATCCGAGGGTCACTGTGGTAATTAACTGTGACGACGTGACTAAAGGGCCAGCACTCAGGTTGTTCCTTGCCTCCCCCGAAAGCTCCTTGCTCAGGCCTGCCCTGGCTTTCCCAGGACACTGCTTTCCTGTCAGCCCAGGGCGGCACGAGGCACGGTTCCCCAGGAAGCCTCCCCTAGACGGGGGCAGCCGTTACCAGCCCTCGACTAGGAAGGCCCCTCAGCTTCAGCCCTCGTATCACGGGCACTACCGGAAAGCACACCAGAGCTTGTAACACAGAGCCACTCCAGCGCTTTAATTTCCACCCTGAGTTTACTAAAGAAGGCTGGTGCGGTCACTTTGGCTACACATGGAATTGCTCTTAAATGGAGACGAGAGCATCGCCATTACAGCAGGACGACGATGAGCACGACAGCACACACTGGTGTGCGAGCGCAGTTAGCGCCCCCGCTCCCCTTCTGACTGCGGCACGCTGACCCAGACCACGTCTCTCCACACCATATCCAACCCTCACAGATGAGGGCATCGCAGCCTGTGGTTAAAAATCTCTTCTAGCTCTGATATTCTGTGATTCTGTGACAACTAAAGTCTCACCACAGTAGAGTCTACTTGGCCACACTCCTGGCCTGGGCATTTCTATTGGATATGGCTATCTCAGCTCAGAGACTTGTGCCTGACATTTTTTGGGCAAGTCATGTTCTGAGAAAGGGCTGCCCTGCATGGTATCTCCAAACTGCAACCTTTCTCAATCCCTGGAATACTCTCATCTGATCTGTGTGCCAGGGGAAGTCATCTACCTGCCCTGCCCATGGTGTCCTCTTGCCGTGAAGTTTATCAAGTTTTAATTTACACTATATTGATAAAGAAAACTCATCACTCATGTGTGCGAAGTTCTAATTTTAAGTCTATGGCTACACTTTCCCTTAGGAAAAATCCCTGACAGGGCATAAATTAAACTCCCAGGTCTACCGTTCAGTCAAAGAGCAGAGAAGAATGACTCATCACTGATACGTCAAGTTCAAGGCCCAGAACCCAGATATGAAGTCTGGGTGCCATGGATCAATGAATAGCAGAACTATTGCCTAAATTGAGTTATTCTCGGGGACTGATATAGCTTGGATTATAGAATCACACAGTCTGGATTCCTTTGACCTGAACATCAAACTTTATACAAGATGTGAAAGTCAGTGAACCCTGCGTACATTTCTATGAGATGTATGAGAGATAAAAGTTGCCTGAGCCCTTATCTCCAATGCATTATTTTCTCTACTTACAGAGGCATTAGGGGAGCTGGAGTTAAATGAATGGAATCGGCGTTGTCATTGCTCTCATCTTCAGTACCTGCCTGAGTTTTGGTCTAAGTTCACTGAAATTTCTTTACCTTCTGTACTCAAGTTTCTGAACCCCTAACCTGTTGTAACTGTGTATTTTTTCCCTATCCAGGATCTTGTCGCCTGGATCCAACTATGCCTGAAATCCAAATCTGAAATTTTTTTTTTCCCTAAAATCATGAGCCATTATATAGGTCTTTGTCTCACCCTCAGGCCATTTGGACTTATGTTTCTTTAACTTGCAATGGAAAGTACATCTGCCTAATGAAAAAACTGCCTAATTAAAAAAATAATCATTGATCTTTCTACTTTCTAGATCTGATATAAATATAGGGTAAGTTAATAGATTTTGATCATTAACCACAGGTCAGGTTCCAGATACTGTGCTAGGAGATAAGAACACAGTGGTGAGTAAGACAAGGTCCTAATCCTAGAGAAGTTTGTTTTCATTCAGCACATGAGCATCTACAGAAGTATTCATAATCACAGCGTAGCCTGCCTGACCATAGTTATAATAAACTCATGAGAGAAAAAGAATTGGCTTTCCTAGAGAAGTTGGAAAAGATTCTGCTGAAGAGGAGAGCTTTGAACTGCACAGTGAGGGTGAACTAGAAGTTTTTCAAGTAGAGGAATGACTCTCAGTCAAAGGTATTCTTATGCTGCAGGGGACATTTTTGTTTGTGACATCTTGGCGTGTGGCAGGGATGCTACAAAACTTCCTAAAATGCACAAACAACTCCAACAACAAAGAATGATCTGGCTCCAAAGTCATTAGTCATGAAGTTGAGAAATTCTGGAGTAGAGATAATAGAAAATAATTTCAGAACAAGATGAAATTATTCAGAATGATGAAAATGTCTCAATGCAGGGGAAATAGGTTAAAGGCAAATGACAATTGATCTTTGACAGTAAGGGCTTCGAATATTATCCCATATGTGTAGGAAGCTATCAGAGTTCTTTAAGGAAAAAAAAGCCCTCCTGTGTTTGACATCTTGGAAGTGGCACAGTCCTACAGGATGACCAGTGACTTTGATTGTCTGAGGCTGCTGAGGATCAGTAAAGATCCCCATACGAGACAATCTTAGAGAACTGAGGCTAGAAGAATCAATGGGTTATTAACTTAACTGCTGAATTTTCCAGAATGATGCTAGTGATATTGATGATCAAAAAAATCATTAAGTTTGGCTCTCCTCTAAAAATGTTTATTGGATTCTGAGCCAAGCAGAAACCCTCCCTGCAAACAGCCTTTTCCATCTCCGCTGGGTCACATATTCCCTCTCTTTGGACATCCTGCCAATTCATCTTGGAATAATTAAATATTTTTATAATGAATCAGATGCTGGTGACAGGAGCCAGACTGACGACTCTGGAGGAGGAAGCTTGATGTGCTCCCATTCCTCACCCAGAGATGACTAGGAGAAGAGTCATGTGTGCTGAAAGATTTATCATCAAGCTGTCCATAGACACCCCTTTGGCCTCCAGAAAGTGGTTGAAAATTAGATACAATCTGGAAGCCTTTCGGAGCCAAACAGGAGGGCGTTGTCACGTTGATGTTTTCTTTGTTACCTTTGGTGGAAGGAATTGCAGCTTGTATTCCAGCAGGGCCTACGGTTATGCTCAAAGGTTGCACTTGGCATTCTCCCACCTCTCTCCTCTGCCACCTCCCAATTGGTAGAATCACTGAATTTTAGCATTGAAAGGGATTCCAAAGATCACATAACTTACCTGTTTCATTTTACAGATGAGGGAAATGAAGCCATAATCAGATTCATGACTTACCCAGGATTTCACAAGCTGTCGTAGAGTAAACTAGAGAGAACTTCCAGTTCTTTTTTTTCCCCTCTTTTGAGGACTGTCCCACTCCACGTATTCTTTTTCCCCCAGATTTATTGATATAAAATTGACATAATCCAAGCTGTTTCCCACTAGCTTATACAGGAGTTCCCTCTTATCCATGATTTCAATTTCCAAAGTTTCAGTTACGCACAGTCAACAGCAGTCTGAAAATATTAAGTGGAAAATTCCGGTAATAAGCGACTCCCAAGTTTTCGGTCGCACTCTGTTCTGAGGAGGAGGAGGCTGATAAAATCTCGCGCGCCGGGTGGTGACTCGCCCCTGTGTCCAGCGTCCCCAGCCCTGCAGCCCGCGTCTGTTCGCACTAGCAGCCGTCTCGGTTATCAGATGGAACACCACGGGTATCGCGGCATTTGCACTCAAGGCACCTCATTGTACTCCATAAGGGCCCCAAAGGGCAAGAGCAGGAATGCTGGCAGTTTGGAGACGCCAAAGAGAAGCCGTAACGTGCTTCCTTTAAGTGAGACAGTGAACATCCTCAACTCGGTAAGGACAGAAAAGAGCCACGTGCTGAGGTAAGCGCTCGGCCAGTAAGAAAAGGTGCGTCTGTAGAACTGGGAAGAAGGACAAAGAAATGCGTGCTGGCTTTGCTGCTACGCCCCTGATGGAGAATGTGTGGCCACGGTGTGGGCAAGTGCTTAGTTCAGACAGAAAAGACATTAAGTTTGTGGGGGAAGGACATGAACGCCAAAGGTGTGCAACAGGTCCTCAGGTCGTCTCGGTCAACATCGTTTTGCTGTAACGTTGATGAGAAGGAAAAACAAATTCGGTCCTGGGCCGGACCACTGTTTCTGTGGAGCGGGCATGTTCCCCAGGTCTGTGTGGGGGTTTTCCTCCCGGGACCCCGGTTTCCTGCCCCTTCCCAAAGATGTTGGTGGGAGGTGAACTGCCGTGGCTCAGCTGTCCCCATCTGAGCAAGTGTGGCTTGTGTGTGTGTGAGCGGGCTTGCGACAGAAGGGCGTCGTGTGCAGCGTGGGCTCCGGCCTGCTGCCCTGGGCTGCCAGGAGGGACTCCAGCCCCCCGTGACCCCGAAACGGTGTAGGTGGATTGGAAAATAATGATCTCACTTGTTTTTATTAATCATTCTGAAATGTATGTGTAGCTCCCATTTATTTCAATGTTTACTATTAGAAGTGTTTGGGGTCTTTATTTAGGAGTTTTAGCGGTGCTTTTGGAACCAGAAATATGCCTTAGAAACGCACCTCTAGTTTATATTAATTAGCCTATGGTAAAACTGGTTTCATATATTTCTCTTCAAGTCGTGGTTTCCAAGAAGCTATTGACGACGTTAAGTGAGGGCTTCCCGTGTACATATGCACACGTATATATAGAACTCAGCATTATCTGTGCTTTCTGGCATCTGCTGGGAGTATTGGCTAAGATGAGGGTGGACTAGCTTACATGAAAGCAGATACTTCCCCTTCTGTCCTCAGCTGAAAGTTTCCTGGGTTGGATTTATCTCTTGTGAGAAGACAGGCAAAAGCAAGAAAAATACCACTCCAGGTCGGTTCCCAAGAAGCACAGCATCTATGATTTAAGATCCCCTCACTCTCCATTTATCTCTTGCCATCTGCAGCTTGGAGAACTTAGTCATCCACACAAATACAGTTTCTTGTGTTTTCTTACCAACCAATTCATCTCCTGTGAATATCCTTTTAAGAATAACAAACCAATAATTAGAATTGTAATTAACAGTTTACAAAGTGCTCCTAGGGCTTTATTTTATTTAATCTGCACAGCTCTCCTGTAAGTGGTGGGCATATTGCCTACATTTTTCAGTTGAGAAAGCTGAGATTCAAAACCAAATACAGTCCCCACCCCCATGCCTTTGAACAACTACTCTCTTCTACAACCTTGAAGTTCAACCAATCAATAATACCCTCTCTCTTTATACTTAGTCATTTCCTTTTAGGATCTTTGCCCTTGTACTATAAACCATGCTTAGGTCTCATGTATTTTTTTTCTAAAGAAATAATCTGGCCTACAGAAACTCTCTGTTAACCCTTCAGTCTGTGTCTTTCCTTTAACAGCCAATCTCTAGCAAGACCAGTGAACACTTGCTGCATTCACGTCCTTCTCCCCTCTTCTCCTATTCACTCTCCAGCTACTCTTCCAAAGGGAGACAGTTTAGAATCGCCTGAGATCGTATATTTTCAAGTCAAACAGACCTGCATTTGAATCTGAGTTCTGCACCTGATTAGATTTGTGATCTTGAATCAAAGCCTCTTCTACAACCCTTAGTTCTAATCTCCAAGCAGAATCATAGCACCCATGTCACAGGACAGTTGTGCGAATTCCAGGATGCGTGTAGATATTTAGCACAAGACCTGATGGTAAAGAAATGTCACATACTGTTACTAGGAGCCTGTTGGATTTGATACAGAATATTAAGGTCTTGGTATTTTATTTTCCTTTGGCATCCATGGCTGTGTTTTCCACTGGTCTTCCCATTTCCTATGTGACTACTTTTCTCCGTCTATGGTATGTCTCTATTATGCTTCCTTGAATTTTCTTACCTCTTGCAAGCTGATGTTCCCTAGGGTTACATCATTGACCTACTGCTCACATTACTACACATTCAACCTAAGTTAACTCATTTGCTTCCAGGATGATTTATAGACAGGGATCCCAAATCAATGTCTTTTATCAAAGTCCTTTCTTTGACATCAGGATATGTCTTTACTTGATGACTAAGAGCAACTCAAACTCATTAGGTCCAAAATAAGACTCATCATTTTAATTTCCAAACCTGCCCCTCCTATACTGTTTTCTCATTCAGTTGGTGGCCTTACTATTTACCCAGTTGTCCAAGCTAGAACTTTATATATCAGACTGGTCCCTCTCGATCTTGAGTTTTTCCCAACCTATATGTTTCTCTTATCTGTCGTTATAGTGAACTGAATGGTACCCCCTGCCCCCAAAAGACATGTTCACATCCTAATCCCTGGAATCAATAAATGTCACCTCACTTTGAACAAAAGATATTTGTAAATGTGGGTAAGCTAAGGCTCTTGAGATGAGGAGAACATTCTGGATATTCCAGGTGGGTTCTCAATGGCATAACAAGAATTTTTATAAGAGAAAGGCAGAGGGAGATTTAAGACCCACAGAGGAGAGGTGATGTGACAGCAGCGGAAAGGACTGGAGTGATGCCAGTGCAAGCCACGGACCGCCAGCAGCCACTAGACCCTAGAAGAGGCGAGGGATGGATTTTCCCCAAGAAACTCTGGAGGGCGCCTGGTCCTGCCAACGTCTTAATTTCAAGCTTTTGTCTTCAGAACTCTCGCTGTTGTTTTAAGCCACTAATTGTGTGCTAATTTGTCACAGTGGCCACAGGAACAGCTACAGTCCTCTTCCTCCATCCCCACTGTCATACTCGTGCTCTAATTCTCATCTTTTCTCACCGGGACGACTGTAATAACCTCCCTCTCTCGCTGCCTGTTTCCAGTCTGGTCTCCCTCCAAGCTCTCCAACAATAGATGCAAATTAAGATCATGTCACTCCTCTGCATAAAACCTGATAACTCCAATACTGTTAACAATGTTTTTAAGTCTTTCACAATCTGATGTTTCTATCCTCTCTGCAGTGACACTTTGCCCTCACATTAGGCTGCATCAGCATTGACTCTTTATGGCTTCTGTGCTCACCCAGTTGTCTCCATTGTTTGCCATCAAGCTTTTTATTCTGTCTGTTCTGTTTGTGTTTTATTTCCTTCTTCCCTCCTCCTTTGTTGCTGTGAACTTACTACATATTTCAATAATTAACTCTTTATTTAATCCTTATTCCTCATCAGGCTGTCAGCTTCTTAAAATGAGAAACCACATTTATTTTCTAGCATTTATTTCCCTAATAAATCTTAATTACTTATTAACTTCCAGGTATTCCTAGCACCTGGGTGGAAATAGCTGCTCAGCAAAAGTAGATTGCCGAAACACAGCTAAAATGGAAGTGATTTGCTAATCCAACTGAAAAATATCTGCTCATGGCCACTGTCATGATGACTTTAACTCCATTTTAAAAGGGTTGTCATACCCAGATCCAAGTCTGCTTTCAAGATATTATTGGTGCTAATGACTACACACTGCCCATCACCATTGATACATCTAGATTTTAGCATTCCTCAATTAGATAATGAAAGTCTACTTCTTCCAGGAAGCCTTCTTCAACTGATGAAGGTGAAGCAATTGTTTTTCCTATCTCTAACCTACCTTGATATCGTATCCTTCCACTAGGTATTCCTCAGTCTTCTTTTTTATTTTCTTATACACATACACACATATGGTATCTGAGTGTGTAAGTATATATACACATATATAAACACACACGTATGTACATACCCTGCCACACGCACACATAAATATGATTGTGCGTATTTATTTATAAGTGTGTATTTATATGAACACAGATACTCATCTACATGCATGTGTAAACACGCATGTATAAATATATAAATACATATTAGTATATATAAAGACACACATATATTTGTGTACTTATATGTATTTGTCATTGTGTGTTCATCTTGTTTTACTGAGTGGATATATAGGAAAAATGTTTTGGAAGAGGATAATAGATGCAACTGTAAATCACACAGTTTTAAAGCTGAGATAACTTTGTAATCAGCGGTCCAGTCCCTTTATTTACAGGTGAGGGAATTGAAACTCAGGGAAGGGGACTGGCTTACCTGTTGTCGTTCCGTTAAATAGGAGTAGAATTGAGGCGCGAACTCTGGTGGGCTGGCACCGTGTCTTACGAGCTGGTTCTGTCCTTTCCCTCAATCCTGAAGCCTAAGATTTAGCTCTGACATCCTCTGACATGTCTCTAACTCGATTGCTTAAGACTCCAAAATGAATTATTCTCTTCCCAGTACTTTTTGGTTAACGCCTAGTATCCATTACCTTTGCCGGTTTCCACATGAAATTTTAAAATTCCATTCTCTAAGGAATAAGGAAGATGTGCTATCCCGGTGCCCAAGTCAAGGGTTCTCTTCAATAAGTATGACACTAATAAGATTTATAGCATGACCAGGGTTTGCAATTGGTGGTGACACTAGAGAGTTACCCCAATAAATATTTAACATGATTTTTAGAACAATAAAGTATTTTATTTTTTATACACAGATTTTTCTGAGAAGTAGGAGAGAAAAGAGACATTGGAGGGCAGGATAATGATGCCATAATTCTTCCTCAGGGAAGATTACGGTTGTCCAACACTGGATAAATTTGTCTCCAGGTATGAAGAGGTGTCAGACTGGGTTATGAGTCACCGTTCTCCACATCAACAGTTTGAGGATCCTTGAGAAACTAGCTTGCGAAACGAGTTACGAGGTTTGGGGTGAGAAACAATTTCCTTAACTCTGTCATCACAATTGCGATAAAGATCATTTTATGTGACGTATCAATTTTTGACATTTGGTTTGTTTGCCTTTCCCAGTACTTCTCGATTTCTGTATTTAATCCCAAGTTGTAAGAATGTGAGGTAAGCTTGAAGTATATGCTATCATAGTTTACCTCAGTCAGTTGATTGGATACTCCTCAATATCCTTATCAAGAAGTCACCAGTCACATTTCCTATAGACTTTTCTATTGATTAGTAGCTTACTGACTCACGAGGTACACTAAGTTATCTCATGACAGCTATGACTGTGAAAACTCCTTATCTGAGCTATACTTTCCATAATATTTGATGACCCTCTTTCTTTCCTCTAGAGCCACATGAATTTAAATCAGATCCTTTCTCAGACATTTGAAGACAACATTCACTTCTAATCATTCACAGACAGACCCCACTGAAGAATCCCGAAGCTTTCATTATGTGTCCCAAAGAGGGGCCATCATGGGACACTGGCTTATACAAAGGGTAGATGCCCATTATCTTGGTTTGAATTCCCCTTGAGATTCAAGTTTAAGTAGAAAGTGATCCTAAAAATCACCTGTAAGAGAGTAAGCAGATGAAACCGAGTTAGGAAGGCAACCCATGAAGAATGTGTTATCAAGCAAGTTACCACTGAGGACAACTGTCCCTAAAGCCTGCTGGGGCCAGTGTGGAACCCACACCTCGGGGTTAGCCATGAGGAGAGGGAGCTGGGCTTTTTGTCGACCTGCTCCTGTCAATCATTCCTTGAGAAATGCTTGAGGGCGGCTCTGGAAGAATGTTAACTCCCCACCACTTCTAACCTACTACTGAGTAGGAAGGGTAGGCTCTGGCAGCCAGAGAGAATGGTCAGGCAAAGGGATATTGGTACTGGTAGTTGGAAGTCAATCAGCTTACATGACAAAGATGTGGGCCGAGGGCATCCGGACGGACTTGAACAGTTTCTGCTGTTCACACTCAGTGTTAGCCTGATGGATGGTCACCTCCCACAGTGACAACAGCGAACTGACCACGGGCTGTCATATAGAAAACATCTGTCTCCCTTGGCCCTGCTGATCAGACAGAAGACATAAAAACAGAGGAGGGGTACATTGTGTAAAAAGTAGGCCAGGTACCCCATTCTCCTCTTTTAAGTCCAAATTACCACAGCAGGAAATCTAAAAACTACGGCCAGTGGGCCAAATCTTGCTCCTTTTCCATTTGGCCTATAAGTCAGGTTAGAAAAAATAAGAATATAATTTCAGGACTTCTAAAAATTATGTAAAATTAAATTTTCAGTGTGAATAAATAACGTATTACTGGAATACAGCCACACTCATTACTGTGGGTATTGTCTATGCAGCTTTCACACTCCAAAGGCAGAGCTGAGTGGTTGCAACAGAGAACGTGTGGCCCACAGAGCCTGAAATACTGAGCATTTGTCCCTTTACAGAAAAACTTTGCTGGCCTCTACACTGGATAGGTCTGGTCTGTACTGGGGAGATGAGAGGACAAGGACCGTGTTTGAGCTTAACATGAAAGCAGCTGGCACTAAGAATTAAATGTAACAGCTGGCGTGTTCTAGTATCTGAAGTGGCTCAGAAGTGAAGGAAAAAGACTTAAGATGCTGTCACTGAGGCTTCCGCGGAGGCGAGTTGGGTAGTTGTTGGAAGAATGAAAATGATTTCGTATTTTTCGTATTCACATGCTTCCACCTTGGTTATAGACATTTAAATTCCCTTGATGTCTCCTCATGCTTAAGACAGAGCCCCGTGACCTTACAGGTGGCACTCACCTGGCCCCTGTTGACCCCTCTGACCAGACCACCTTCATCTCTCAGCGTCCTAGGACTCACTGCCCCCTCGTCGGCATTCAGCTTGCTCTTCTTCAAGCATGCTCAGCTCCTCCCTTCCTCGGAACGCTGCCGTATTTCTTCTGCTCCTGACATCCTTCTCCCCAGCCTGTTTGAAAGGCAGGTGCATTCTGGTGTTTCAGGTCGCAGCCTAAATGCCACCTCTCAGGGGAGTCATCTTAACTGGCTTTATCCCACTGCCCTATTAGTTTTCTTTGAGCATTCGTCTCCACCTGAAGTTATGTGCACATGTATCTCATTACTGGTCCCACGTAGAAAAGAGACTGCGAGCTTCAGGAAAACGGGGTTTATCTCTTCCATTCATCACTGTATCCCCAGCCCCTTGAAAGGTTGCATATTGTTTTTTCTCTCAGTTTTGCTGTAAGCCTAAAACTGCTCCAAAATATAAAGTCTTAAAATTTAAAATACATACATATATATGTGTGTGTATATGTATCTATATATACTTGGTTATTTAAAGCAAAATTAATAATGTATTTGGGGGTTTATAAGTAGGAGTAATGTATGAGAAAAGTCAGAGCAAAGACCAGGAGAGATGTGAAGGCATCCCTTTGTAAGGTTCGTATACCAAACGTGAAGCAGTATGTCATTTGAAGGTAGACCGTGGTAAGTTACAGTATGAACCCTAAGACAAGCATTATGATCACACAGCAAAGAGTCTTATCTAAGAAGCCAACAAAAGAGATGAGACAAAAATCATGAAAAATACTCAGCCCAAAGGAAATCAAGAGAGGGAAAGGGAAATAAAGAACAAATGAGACAAATACTAAGAAAATGGCCTTAAAACAAATCATGTCGATAACTACATTAAATATAAATTGTCTCAATATTCCATTTAAAAGGTAAAGATTTTTAGAATGAATAAAATGGCAAGACCCAACTACTCGTATATATAGCAGGTCCTTGAATAACGTCGTTTTGTTCAACCTCGTTTCATTATAACTTTGACGAGATGCCTTAGGAACTTAACTCTTGATTATATCAATTAGCCTGTGATAAAACTGGTTTATGCTTCGGTTCGCTTAAATTTGTAGAACCTATCAACAACATTAAGTGAGAACTTGCTGCGCTGTCTACAAGAAACATGCTTTAACTGTAAAGTTACACATGGAAGTGTGAGGAAAGATACACCACACTAATCAAACAAAAGCTAGAGTGGCTTAGATTAATATCAAACAAAGTACCATCAAGAGAGACAAATTACCTTCAAGAAAGATGGTAAAATTATTCATTTCTTTGAGTGAACCAGTAATAAACTTTACCAAGAAGAAAGCTGTATATATTAAGCACTCAATAAATACTCATAGAATAAGTGAATAAATGAATATCTAACTTTTAATAAGTCAGAGAAGGTAGCACAATCAGAATATTCAAAACCATTGTCGTTTGGTAAAATGGCTCACAGACCTGGACGTGAATCCTAGCTCTGCTGTTTACATTGCCATGTAATGACCCAAGGCAAATCCCCCAATCTCTTTGAAACCATTCCTTATTTCTGAGTTGGGATAACAGTACCTACCTGTGTGAGAGGTTGTAAGAATGAGTGGGATAGTAATGGTTGCAAAGTCTCTAGGTACAGTACGTCTTCCATTAATGTTTTCGGACAGGCTCTTGGAACTGCAGCAAAACAACATATAAGGAAACCAATTTACCGTAGAATCCTTGATAGCATCAAGAGGTAAGTTCCTGTGCCATCTCATCATGATAACAAGATGACGTTGCACAAAATGACATTAATTGAGGACCTGCTGTACATAGTAGGGCTAAATATTAACTACAGTAGCAGAGTTCCTACCTCTGCTACTATCATTAATATTAGGTTGAGGTTGGGACAGGTTTTCAAGGGTTTGTAATGTTTCCAGCCCTGGCGCACAACCTGTCATCACAGAGACAAGGAGGTGCAAGAGCAAAGGGGCTTAATCCAGGACGGGGTCCAGATCAACAGTACCCCAGTTCTGTGCAGTTTCTACTCTACCAGCCTGCCTCTCAACACCACACATTGATGGTGTAAAAAATCCCTTTGCTGACCAAATAACGTTGATGCAAGACCTTTTTGTAAAAAACCCAGAGCTGGTGTCTCTCATTCCCCCCAGCAGCCTGCATTCCAAGCCGAGCTCAGCTGTGCAGAGTGATTATATTCTGGTTTTTCTAGAATTTTTCTTTATATTCTTATATGGAGCCCTTCCAGGTCCTGGGACTTCAATGCTCACTGTAAATAAAGTAGAAAGATGACTAAGTCATCTTGGTCCTGCTCCCCTCCTCCTTGAGTATCTCCTGAGAATGAATCCTCTAAGATCTCAGGAGCAAACCAAGTTGGGCAGAGAAAAACACTGAAAGCAGGGATTACTTTATACTAAGTAACAACAGGCCTAGGGAGTTGCGATTTGACTGTACTTCTGTGTGACAATGAATTAGCCCAGGCAGCGAGGGGAAAGTGTGAGAAGCCCCACTGGGCTAGGGACTCAGAGACCTGGGTTTCAGTCCTAAGCGTGACAGATCTCCGAGAGGCTTTGAGTTCCTCAAAACACCATGGATATCAGGGTTTTTGTTTGGTTTTGGTTTTTGTGTGTAACAGGAGAGGTTGGAGTAGATTATGTCTCCTTCCCTTCCTAGTCTGCCTTGCTGGGATCATTACTCGATATGAGAAGGAAGATGAGAGAAGGCAGGCAGACAAGGCAAAGGGGCATATATAAGAAGCCGTGAAGAGTGGGACGGAACACCAAGTTAGAAAGAAGATTGGGACAAAATTAAGTGAGATTAAGACCGGGTCAGTAGGGAGAGGCTGGATGGGTTTTGCGGATCGCTGCTGGAGATGTAATACACTAGAGGCTTAGGAATGAGGCAGCTGAGACCGGCTCACATGCTTGAAGAGTCTCCATGACAAACTGTGTTAATGAGATTTGCGCACAGTTTGCCCCTTCCTCAAGCCTTGTGCCACCTGGTGGAGTATCATCCAGACTGGAGTGTTTCTGATCTCATCTTATTTTCTTCCCGGAAAGAGGCAAGGGCACGGAGACCATCTGTTCTGGTGTTCCCCGCTGGGTGACACCCCAGCGCAGAGCTTGCTGTGGTGGGAAGGGACCGTGTCCCCACAGTGTCTCTCCTCTAGCAAAAACAAGCAAACAAACAAACAAACACAATAAAAATCTGTAAATCCAGAGTCCCACATGTACTAGCCCCTTGTCCCCAGTCAACAGCACCGCCTCTACCCTGCCACAAAGCACACAGCTGGCAGCAGTGCTGTTTCCATGGTGATAATGAATGGCAACAGGCAGTAATCAGGAAGAGTCGCTGGAGTCATAAGTCATTACAGATTGCATTTAAAGGGACACAGCCACCTGTAAAATGGTCAATGACTTCTTGAGATTCTCCCCTGCTCCAGTCTCCCAATTAAAGGGTTTACTGGCCATTTGTTTGGCATGCCTATTTAATTTTTTTTTTTTGTATTTTTTGTATTTCTTTCCATTTGGACAGTGGAGTCAGATCGATCTGTATTTCCATCAAGATATCCTAAGCACAGTTGGTAGCTGCCCACACACTAAAGTTTAGGACACTTGGAAAGGCAGCCTCACCAAAAATGAAGTGCTTCCCCTATCCCTAGCAGTACTTGGAATTTCCATGTGGGGATTCATCTCTCTGCTTCTTTAAAGGCCTTGTGTCCGAATGAAATCACATAGTCCTAGGAATTCTGACATCCACTGACATTTTGGCCACATTTCAGAATAAGAGTAATAGAAGTTTGTATTGAATTTGGGCTCAAAATATGTGGATTTGAGTTTCAGACATGCTCCCAACATGGTGTGGTGACCTTGGGCAGTCCCCTTAAAACTGAGCATCAGTGTCTTCATCTTTAAATAGCAGCTAATAATACTTAGCTTGAAAGGTTGGTGAGGATCAAATTAAATAATAGATTTGGAAAGAGTATATACACCATAAATAAAGTACTTTCTTAATGTAAAATACGTTTTAAACATATTGTTTTGAAATACCAAGTTGGAAGTGACTATAATAGTCATGTAGTACAAACTTTTTTTCTGCTTTAGACAAGGCTGGATTAGGGACCAGGTATTTAACTGTGTGACTCAGAGCATATCACTTGCCTTTTCTGAGTGATTTGTTTCCTATTCTGTAAAATGGGAGTGGTAATTTCTGCCCTGCCTGATGACTGGCTAGGTTGCAGTGAACATCAAATGAAATAACCCATATATAGGTGCTCCACATATAAACAGCCCAGTATTATCCAAATGTAAGCTAGAGTCAGTTAGAAAGCATCTTGTAAAAAACAAGCTCAGGTTAGTAATCACATTCAGCATTTTTTTTCTTGCTGCAAACCTTCCATTTCAAACCTAAAGTAGTGTCTCATTAAAGTCCAATTCTCCATGAGGTTAAAAATAAATTCCTCATTCCGCCCTGTAATTTACACTTGTGTCTTTACTGTTTCTTCTCTGTCTGCAAAGTTAAATATCCTCTAGTGGACTTATTGACAACCAGAGATCAAATGAACATGTTAAAATAGAACAGACACTCATTTGATCTGGGAGGCAAGGGGATTGGTCCTGATATGGTCTTCACATAGCAGGTACTCCCCATGGCAAAACATACAATTATTTTTGAGGTCTTTTAGTGAACTAAGATTTAAACTAAATTGCATGCCATTAATATTTCTCTCTGTGAGTTGGTCTCAGTTTTTTAATTAGGTAACTGCCAAGGCTTGGTGCAATTTAGATACACACTGATCCATCTTCTGTGTTAAGAGATATTAATAATAATATTGGTGATTAATTATGCATGTCACCTCACAGAGGTCCTAATGCAAGTAAAAATCAGCCACAGCAACCTAAGAAATTCAGTTCTGTTTATTCTCATACTGGGGAAATGTGTGTCAGTGGCCCCTCAGTATCTTTACTGCATAAATCTTATTTCTAAATTCACCTTTCAAGTTATCTCATGTTCAGTGGCTTAATGTAAAAGAAAAAAAAATACTTTGCACTGCCTTGCATCTGGAACTTTAGAGAATTATATTTTATCTGAAAATAGCATCTCTGAAGGTTTTATCACATAATTTCTTATATCATTATAGAAACTTAATTTGGATTCCTTTATTTTATCAAACTCTTTAGGTTAGAGGTGAAATATTCTAAACCACTATCGTAATTGTTGGTATAATCATCATTGTTATCATTGAATTTCTGTTACTTGGATTAATTTGATCTTATATTTCAATATTATAAATTTGCTGTTCCAGAAATATAGTCTCATATGTATTTTTGCATTGACTTACAACAAATCTCTGTTCGTACCTCTGGGAGAGATGATTAACCTGTTTACCGCATGCATTTTCTTAACAGAAAAGAAAAGAGGTGCCGTAGAGAAAATGAAACATTCCTCTTTTTCTTTAAACCTGACTCTCGTGTATGTCGCCACACTCTTCTCCTGAACATTAATCTACACCTAGCTGTCCAGGGCAGGTTTTATCTCCCATGGTCACTTCTGACTTGGGAGCAAATCATATAAAAGAAGGGCACACTCATTCTTGAACCTCTCCTCTCAACCTACAATCCACCTTGCTCTCTCCAATCCATCAACTGACTGGTAATAGTAACTTAGCACTTCGTTTTTTCTGTTTCTAGTCTTGCTGTGATTACTGTAGCTATAAAGCCAAGTTCTCTCAATCTTGGACTATTTATATTTTGGGCCAAATGATTCTATATTGTGGGTGATTGTCCTGTACATTGCAAGATGTCAAACATTATCATTGACCTTTACCCACTAAATGCTTGTAGCAACCTCCTCCCAAGTGATAACAGCCAAAATTGGCCCCTGGGAAGCAAAATCAGCCTCACTTGAGAACCACTGGTATAAAGGGAGGTTAGAAGCAAAATACTGACAATATTTGATAGTCAGAACTATTAAGACACACAATAAAATCCTGCTTAGTAGGTGATGTAGGATAATCAAATGTTGGTTATAATTTGAGCTATTTAAAAAAGATAACGTGTTTGGAAAATGAATTCAAGTGGAGAGAGACCAGAGATCAGTTAAGAAGAGCTGCAGCAACTTGAGTGAGAGCTAATTAGGTCCAGAGCTATAGCAAGGGCAATAAGAACAGACATAGAAATGAAAGGTGTTGATGAGAAAAATATTTTATAGTAAAAGTGGTAGGACTCAATGAATCATCAGATGTGGAGAAGAGTGAGAAGGAGAAGAATTGAGATGAGCTCAAGCTTTGTAGCTGGAGGACAGGAATAATTGCGATACTGTAATTAAACTTGGTATAGTCATCCTGCTTCATTATAGTTAACCAGGCAACCGAGCTCACTACATTGCATCTCGTTGGCTATGTCATGAGCACCTGGAGGACCAGGTGCCTGCCCTCTTTGTCTCTGTGTCTTTGTATGTATTCAACATCTGGAATTAAGAATGCTAGTAGTTGTCTCTCACTGGAAGCCAAGCAATGTATAGCTACACTTCTTATAATCCATATAGCAACCTTTGAAAGATCAAGATTTATCTCCATCTTATAGCTGAGAAAACTGAAAAGCTGAGAAGTGAGGAAACGCGTCCAAAGTGACACAAAATATCCGTGGCAGAGCCAGGTCTACAATCTCTATCTGTCTGGTTCCAAAGCCCATGTTCAATCCTTTGTGCCACCCCATCTCTTAATTAAAAGCTTGCCCTGGTTCACCTTCACTCCTCTCCCCACCCATTTTGGTATGAAAAAGCTGAGAAAGGTCATGGAGGGTTTTGGGCCCTCCCCTCCTTCCCCTTCTCCTCCTCCTTCCCCTCTCCCCTTACCCCTCCCTCTGCATCCTCCCAGTCCTGTTCCTCCTCCTCCTCCCTCTCCCCTTTCTCCTTCTCATCTCGTTCTCCTCCTCACCCTCTTGACTTGGAAATTTCGGTCTTTTGCACAAAGGGACACTTTTCGCCTCTCTGAAGCACAGGGCAACATCTTAGCAACTGCCCTCAGGCGTTGGGAAATTGGACTGTTCTTACAAGGCCAGAATGTTTGGGCTGAATGTCAATGAATCTGAAACATGATCCATTAATGTACCTTTTGCCACCACATGTGAATTAAGTGATTAGGAGCAAAATTGCTCAGAGCAAAACTGTGATGTTTGATCAAAGCCGGAATGTTAGAGAAATGGCTGCAGTGGGTTTTTGCAGCACTAAGCCTGGTTGCTTTTCCACTTCCCCAGCGGAATGTTCAGCACCTCCATCCATTTGGGAGCCTTCCGGGGCACGAGGGTTTGCATAAGCACTAGAGTACTTTTTCATCCTTATGTTTCATCCAGAACTTTGAGTAAACATGGTCAGGTCCCCAGAGACGAGGAGGAGAAGGTGGGCCATGTCAATCATCGCTGAATGACGGGGAGGTCTGTGCCGTGGGCGACCACTCAGTATAGCATGGTGGGGTATCAGTCAGTGGTGGTCAAGGCTTTCTCATGTTGACAATAAAGATAATTATGGTGACAATGATGAAAATGAGATGACTATGATCGTGGTGGAATATGGGCATACAACAGAGGACCCTCTAGCTGGGGAGTTAACATGCACATGAGCACTGAGCAAGCTACAAACCAATTACGACTTTTCCTGGAGAGTTTAACATAGATGGACACTGATATATGCAAATGGATGGCACGTAAATACAGGAAGTGACAGCAAATGTAGGTCAGTGCCTGTTTCTTTTCTTTCAGATATGAAGACGCTGCCCACTAATAAAGTGTGGTCCTGGTTTTTAACCAGTGACAGTGAACTAGTGAAAGTGGTCAACAAAAGACTGAAGATTATTCCCTTACATGAGGAGGGGGGTTTTCCTCATCTAATCTCCCTCTTCACTCTAGGCTGAGATGGAAGCATTCTTGCTGTTTGACAATAATGATGAAACAATGCTCAGGACTTTTGATACTGCAAAATAGATTCCAGCCTCCATCTTGACTTGCAAAGATATTACTTAGCCAACAAAACGATGGACAGGAGGAAACTCTGTTTTAAATAGGGACTGACCCAAAACCACTTTCCAAAAAGAATAAAAGATTCCCCCAAAGCTGAGGTGGGGCTACCTTTTAGCTTCAGATTTCCACTCACCCCCACCCCCATCCCCGTTGGCGATGACATATGCACAAATGAGGCGTGTTATTTGTGAAGACAAAGGCACGGGTTATAACCGTCTTTGGCATAGGTCACATCAGCTGAGCGTCCCCTCAGTTCCCCTCCTGCCTGTATGTTCTATTTAAAGATGGAATAGGGGAAGTGTGCAGCCTGCCCTCACTGCTCAAGGGGAAAGATAATGAGTAGGGAAAAAGAGTATATGGTGAAGGCCAGGCACCTGACCCGTAAAAACATAACGCCTGTCCTCAGTGCTCCTGGACTTGCCTGTCTTCTGCCTCTCCTACCTATGGCAGAACTTTGAGAAGTGACTGGGTCAGAGCTCCGTAAGTTAGGTTGATCTGGCCCTACCAGTCCCTCACTAAATGTCTTTGGCAAGTTAGTTGAGTTCCCTGGGCTACAGCTTGCTCAGGGGTAAAATTAGCATAATGGGATCTATTCCCCAGAGTGGTTATTAGTATGAAGTGAAGTAACTCTGATAAAATATTTGCTTCCAGTTGTGACCTTAGGTAAGTCATTTTTCTTCTCTGCACCTCGGTCCTTCATCTGTAAAATGGATGCAACTGCACCTAAAAATAAAAGTTACCATTTATTAAGTGACTGTTGCATGTTGGACATCACATTAAATCCCACTCCTCAATATATAGACCAGTCAATATATATTAAATTTGGCTGATTGTCAAATCACGTATTTAAATGGCTGATGTCAGTTCGTTCCCCTGGAGATTGTAACACATTATCCCTGAAGTGGTATCTGGGGAATTTTCTAATTTTAAGAAGTGTCATTGGTGATTTTTATTATTAGGCAAGCTATGAAATCACACAGGACTGTCACAAGGATTAAATGAGTCTCTGAGTAAAATGTTATACACATAGTAGATTTTCATTAAGTGTTTTGTCTCTACCCCCATTTAAAAATATACATACATTTTTTTTAAATTTTATTGAAATGTAAAGTGCACGTAGAAAAGTGCACAGTGAAGAATGCAGCTCCATGAATGTTCAGAAATTGAAGATGCTATGTAACACCTAGATCAAGTCACTGCATATAACCAGCTCCCTTGAAATCCCCTCAGGCCCGTTTTCTAGTCACTGTTGTCCCAAGAGTATTCCCTCTTCTCAGTTCTAACACTATAGATAGATGTTGCCTGTTTCTGAATTTTATAGAAATGGAATTATACAGCATATATTCTTATTTATGTCTGGCTTCTTTTGATCTAAATTATGTTTAGGAGAGTCATCCATGTTGTTGAGTGTAGCTATAGTATCTTCATCTTTGCTGTTGTATCATATTCTATTGTGAATTTAGCCAAAAAATTTTTTTCATCCTAATAGATGGACATTTTGTTTCTTTCTATTCTTAAATGATCAAAGATAACTGCCTCGTATACCTGTGAGTTGGTAGACATGTGTATACATTTCTGTTAAATACATGTCTCGAAGTGGAATTGTTGGGCCATACCGTTTGCCTATGTTCAGCTTCTGTATATCCTATCAAATAGTTCTTCAAAGTGTTTGTACTAATTTTACACATCCATCAGCAGTTCCTAGAGTTCCAGTTGCTTCATGTCTCTGTCTACATTTATATCATCAGTCTTTTACATTTTGGCCATTTTGGTGGATGGGTAGTGGTATTGCACTTTGGTTTTAATTTTACTCTCCATGATGAACACTGTTGTTGAACACCTTTTCATATATTCATTGGCCATTTTTTTGTCTTCCCTTGTGAATTACCTATCATCATTTTCTTATTAACACCCAATTCTTAAAATTTGCATAGAGTTGATATTCATTATTCATGAACTCCGTATTTGCAAATTCACCTACTTGCTCAAATTAATATTCATGTGCTTTCATGGTCATTCACAGACATGTGTGGAGTGATGAAAAATTTTATTCCAATATGCATGTTCTCAGCTGTGATAAAACAAGCTGATGCTCTGCCTTCTTATTTCAGCTCTTGTTCTATAAATAAGTGTCCTTTTTGTGGTACATTTGGTGCCACATGTTATATTTTTGAGCTTTTCTTAGTGATTTCCTTGTGGTTTTTTTCCTTTTGGTCTTTTTTAAATAAAAAATGGTTTTATTGTTAGACTTATAGGGATGACATTGGTTATCAAAAGTTATGTAGGTTCCAGGTAACAGTTCTACAGTGCGTTGTCTATGTGTTGCATTATATGTTCACCACCCAGAGTGAGTTCTCTTGCCATCACCATATATTTGGTTCCCCCTCCCTCCTCTCCCTCCCCTCCCTCTTCTCCCACCCCTTCCCCCTTCCCCCCAAATAACCCTTAAACTATTGATTGTGTCCATGAGTTAGTTAGTTTGTTTTTTCTTTGTTGCTTTCAGTTTTATATTTCACATGTGAGTGAAATCATATGGTTCTTGGTTTTTTCTGTCTGGCTGATTGCGCTTAGCATGATGATCTCCAGGTCCATCCAATGTGTCTCATATGGCAATATGTCATCTTTCCTTACAGCTGAGTAATATTCCATCATGTAGCTGTACCACAGCTTCTCTATCCAGTCATCCATCAGAAGACACTTCGGTTGTTTAAATGGCATCTAAGCATAGAACTGAAATGCCGTCTGGTGGTCCTAAGCTCAGGGAGCCTGTAATACGTCTTACAGAGAAAACAAGTGTGTTAGATAAGCCTCATTCAGTCATGAGTTGTAAGTTCAGTATGAATGAATTGACACTGTATTAAATAAGGTGTCTTTGAAAGAAACACACATAAAACAAGCTTACATATTGATCAATTGATGAAAATATTTTGATCAGGGGCTCACAGCAACCCAACCTATCTCCCTTAGGATCAGTGGTTCAGTTTTTACCAATTCAGTGTTTGCAATGATTTTATAGAACATATCTACTGTGAATAATGAGGATGGACTATATGCGACATACACTTCCTCACAGCACCTTTGTGGGCTTGTTAGGATGGACATTCAGTCGCCATTTGACGGGTGAGAAAAGTGAGAAGCAAAGACATAGCACAGTTTTCTCAGTACTGCACAACTAGCTAATTCAAATTCCAGGTGCCTGGACTCCCTACCATGAGTTTTCTGCAGTAAATTGACCTTTGTGGTAACCTTTCTCTAGTTGTGTTTTGTAGACCCTCACGATAGACATCTCCAGATCAGATGCACATTGGAACTGATGTCCTATCAGTTTTGTTTATTGAATCCAAAGTTTTTCTTAGAAACTTCTCTGTATAAGAATGGACTACATTCTGGTGGTTGGTAATTGATTACATACATAGCAGCTAAACAAGCTGATGCGGGACTCACGTGAGATCTGGTACCAGCTCTGTCACTGCTAGTCATGTGGCCTGGAATACTTTGGACATTCTGAGTCTGTTTCTTTAGCTACAAAATAGGTGCCATAACCCCTGCATATCCTTTCTTGGAGATTGTTCAGTCTCCCAGGTTGAATTAGTCTGGGCCTGGCACTGTACTAAATGCATGGAGAGATATAAAGGGTAATGAACACGACTACTTCCCGTGGACGCTTGGATAAAGAATATATAAATAACCATAATACATGATGCTTCTCAAATACTAAAGAAAGTAAGGGGTTATTGAGATGACGGAAATGTTATTTCTATCTGTTTGAGCAGGTATCAGGAATAACCTCAAAGAGAAAAAGCAAAATGTGAAGTAGGTCTGGGAGTAGCAATGATAATAATGATGGTGGGCTTTTGTTGAATGTTTACAGTGTGCTTGACCCTTTGATGCACGGTTGTGTGCCCACGTATCAGAATGAGGTGTGACACGTTCATGCAGTGGAATACAATATAGCCGACTTTCTCCGTCTCGACACTGTAGACAAATCCTTTTCGTGGAGCCTTGTCCTGTGCGTTGCAGGACGCTCAGCGGGCTCTCTGGCTGCTACTCACTAAATGCCATTAGTGCCTGTCCTCAGTTTTAAAACCAGAGTCGTCCTCAGACATTGCCACATTTCCTCGGGGAAGCAAAATCACCCAGGTTGAGAACCGGTGTGCTGCATCGTAAATACGTGTGTTGTGCTAGAGATTCTTCAAGTTAGACAAAATTGGACATTCAAATGTTCTGCCACCGGGGCACTTCTGGGATTCCCCTGTGCCTGTTTCCTCAGCTAACAACGGAGGGAGAAATAAGAACAGTTATGATAATTGAGTGAAATGAAATGTATGAGGTGCTGCTTGCTTTGGTACAGAATACCTATTGGAGAAACAGTAGGGATTATTTTGTATTTAGCTCTACAATCACCTAAAAGCTAAGAATTATCACCATTTCCATTCTCCAGAGGATCAGACTGAGCACAGAGAGGTTAAATAATTAGCCCAGGGTTACTTGGCTCTTAAGGTGCAAAGGCAAGTTGACCTGCTTGGTTGCCTTAACCTTATGGACGCTTCGGTGGACCGGGGTGGGGTTGGCAAAGTGGAGGGGTACGGGTTATCAGTCCAGGAGGGTGAGGCATTGTATGGGGTCAGGGTCAGTAACGGTCTCGAGAACCCAATGAGATGTTTTAGATCTAAGCAGGGAAAGAAGCTTTTAATATTTTCATTGCAAAGAGAACTTGGACCAGGTAGAAAGCAAGGAATAAAATGAATGGAAGAGAGTGTATTTAATTTGAAAATTTAAACCAAAGATATAATTTTGTCAACTCTCATCAGAAACACTTAATCATTTGCAAAATAACTCTTTAAAACGTACCTAGAGGTTTAATGAGTCACACCTTCAATTTTTAAGGGTCAGATTCCATGCCGTCAAGAAAGGATAACTGTAATTACCACATATTATTTATTCTGAGATGCTAAGCAAGTAGCAGGGAGGGAAAATAATGATTTTATTAAAGGCGGCAATAGCAGAACAAAGGGGAGGTCCGCTTTGATTTAAACAACAATGGGAAATGCCTGGGCTGTAGTCAGGGCTCTGCTGACCACAGGTTCTGTGACCCTGGGCAAGTCCCCTTTCACAGCCACGCCCTTTGGCCCTCAGTGTCCCCACCTACAAAACAGAAGGGGAATCACACCAGTGCCATCAGGCCCCTTTCTGCTCTGACGTATGAGGTAAGTTTAAATTTGGTTAATGTTTAAATAAAGATATTTTATTACAGTAAAAGACACATTGCCATTCATCCCCCTCAAAATATTCCTCCTCACTTTGAGCGCTTGTCCCACCGTTCCTGCCGCTTCCTGAAGCCCTTTTGAAGTCCGTTCATGAGGGTCTTTAGTTGGGTTGTCGTGGCCGCCTCGATGTCCTGAATGGATTCAGGTCACATGTCGCTTCCGGTGCGGCAGTTTCTGTCAAATAAAAACATCACGGTGTGTCCTCGTCCACCTTACTCACCGGACCTGGCGCCGTGCGACTCCTGGCTCTTCCCCAAAGTCAAAATGACCGTGAGAGGTGAACGTTTTCAATCAGTTCAGGACATCAGGGCAGCTACAACGACGGCAACAAAAGAGGACTTCCCGAACTGCTTCAGAAAGTGCCAGTAAACAATGGGATAAAAGTATTTTGAGGGGGATTAATGGCAATGTGTCTTTTACTGTGATAATTTTTTTTTTTAATTTAAGCATTCACCATAGTTTTTCATCACACCTTGTATCAGAAATCTGAGTTCACCCCACACCTTCGAGCTGGATGTTGCAGCCCAGGCTTTTCCAGAAGGAAATACAGCCCAACATTCTGCACTCGCCACCCCAGCGCACTGCTCTGTCCTGCCCCTTTCCTGATGAGAAACCAAGCTTTTGTTCTGCCTCTCACCCTGTCTGCCATCGATGTCCCACTCAGCCTCAGAATGTTGGGTTCCCAGAGCCAAGGAGGGCAGCTACTAATTGCAGGGTGAGGGGGGCTGTTCTCTGGTTGTGTAGCAGCTGGACTCAGGCACTCTCACCGCCTCAGCCTGGGTTCGACTCCCAGACAGGGAACCAACCCCCCCAAAAATTGTGGGGTGAGTTTCCTCACACCATCTCTGTCTCACCACCTTGCAATTAGAAAGACTTTTTCTCCCAGGCAGCTCAAAGCTCTCAGACAACCATAGCATTTTAGGGTAGAGAAGGATCGCAGAAGCATGCAGACCTGCTTTATAGGTGAGGAAGCTGAGGCCCAGGGAAAAGACCGAAATGCCACCAGTGACAGAGCTGGCCCTGGGGCACCAGGTCTCTCAGCTCTCAGTTTGGTTTTTGTTAGTCGTCTTCTGAATAACCTTGAGCTGAATGTTTTACTTGGGCCTTTTCCAGTGAGATGAGAGACAGAGAGCTGTAAGTGTACAATATTTAAATGGAACAACAACCAAAAAAAAAAAGAGGAAAAAAGAAACAAAAACAATCCATCACGAATAGCTGGTGATGAGGGATCGGTGATGTCCGGTGTTAGTTGACGTAAAACCTACCTTTGGCAACTAGTACCTAGGACACTGCCTACTGGATTATGGTTTTCATTAAGCATTGAACACCTGAAGCAATGCTTTATGACCAGGACATATTGTGATTCAGGCTTTCAGTCTGGGAAGGCACACCTCAGGTTGGTTCTGGAGTTCCACAAAAGCAGGCATGTTGGTCTGTTTTAGATCCTTGATGTACTCCACATGCCTAGCCCAGTGCCAGACGCAACACAGGTACTCAATTACCACTTGTAAAAGGGCTTCTGGTTCATGTGGAAATGTTAGCACAGATTGTTTTGGTGGATGTATGATAGAAACACACACACACACACACACACACACACGCTCACACTCAATGTGAAACCAAAAGACTTAACTTCTACCCTAAATGCTTTGCCACTTCTCACTTGGGCAAGGCCTGTTTTCTCACTGAAGCTCAGTTTCTTCCAAACGGGAATAATTATTACAGATTTCAGAGAGCTGCAAGGATTCAATGTATTAATGGATGATAAAAAACAAAACAAAACCTTCAAGTTAATACATGGTAAAATGTAAATGTGAGGTTCTCTTCGCCTGGGCATTGACTCCAGGGGAATCTCTCAGCCTCTGTAATTACAAGCAAAATCATATGTGTTTGTTTATTTTTCTGAATATTGGGTCCTCATCTGTTACATGAAGTTCTCAAAGACCTTTATGATATCCAAAACTGAAGCATACCCATATAAGGTAAGTTTTTCATAATGGGTATTAAAATGTATTCAGCACCTCCTGGTTGGTGTGCAAACTCTCTTGAGTTCCTGGCTCCTCACCCAGATGGCTCAGTAGTCCTGGTCCTATTACCCAGCTCCCAAGCACTCCCCCACTGCCCCTCACAACTTGGCTTTCATAACTGCCTCTCCTCCCAAAGGGTGCCCACTGGTGGTCCCCGAACTTGCTCCGTCTTCCTTTCTGACCTTCTTCCACTCACCATATCTAGTCTGAACCTCGGGCGACCTTATGCCTCTACTTCATGTGTACGCTTAACTTCCTCTGTCAGGATGCTACTGCCCTGTTCAGATTCCAGAGGCCCATAACTGTAGCTGCCATCATGCCCTGTCCCTGTTTTAATATAGCACCATATTTCTTCCCTGCCTGTCTCCCTTCATCCCTTCCTTCATCAAAGACTTTTGGGCACCACAGACTATGCCATACACTATTAATGAGCTAATTAATGCATTCCCCCAACAATTATCATGTGAATGCTTGTTAGATGTCAGCAATCAAGAATAAATCCTTCATTTCCTCATGGAGCTTACATACCAGTATTGGGCACAGAAAAATGAGTAAGACCTGGGTGCAGACTTTACAATAGAACATAGGATGCTTAAGATTTTGGTAGCATTGATTTCCAAACTAAAGCTAAAAATTGCCCTTCGCTTTATAGACAATGGGGAGTCTTTGAAGTTTCGAAGTAGGAAAGTGACAGGTGCAAAGTGATATTTTAAGAAGTTCAATCTGGTGACATCTACAGGGTAGACAGGAAGTGGCAGAGCCTAGGAGCAGATTGTCTATTACTGTAATTGTCGAGGAGAATGATAATTTAAGGTTTCGGCTAGCATGGTGACTTTGGCGATAGAAAGTGGAAACATATAAAAGGCATTATGAAGAATCAGTACTGTGTGCAGAACAATAGAAGAATGAACAAAAGATGATCCCAGCATCTTAACACACAAGTAGCAGAACTTCTATCCCATCGACTCTGCTCTCCTGCCCGTTTTCCCCACTCCTAGGTAGATAATGCGGCTTTTAATATCTCCTCGGCATATATTTTAAGCTTCAACTGCCCTCTCTTCATCCATCGCCCACACTGTCATTAGGGGACTCGTGTGAAAAGGCTGAACATTAATGGAGAAAATTGCAGGCTTAGGTTGCTCAGGTGTCACCCAGAAAAGATGATTTCAAAGGTTGCCCCTCCTCCCTCAGTATTTAATGACCCCTTGACTTTGTTTTACTCCCCTTCCTGAGCTGTATTTCCATTATTGCATGGGCAAGAGACAAAAGAAGCAATGAAATAATCCTGTTTTTCCGCTGTCCCGCCAAGGCCAGCAAAAACCTGAAGCAGAAATGGCAAGAGCTCCCAAGGAGGGGCAGCCAACAGGCCAAGAGATGAGGGGTGAGGGGGGAAGCACCACCTGGCATTTCAGCCTGCTGAGTGGCTGAGTACATCTGGCCATTAATTACCAGTAAGCAATGGGATACCCACCCCTCCAAGAAGGCCAGGATCCGGGAATGTTTACAGCAATGCTTGAGGCTTCCTTGATTCCTTCCTCACGTCTCTGTATGTGATTCTCCCAAAGGAGAATCAGTACTTCAGCTGCTCCAGGACTCAAGATTCGCCATGAACTTCAGTCACTTCTAGGGTCCTGAGACTATCTGGCCCTCACCTGTTTCTGCCCCGGAGAGTCTCCTGCTCACCATATTCCTCACAGAGGAATTGGTGTTGTTAGGAATGTGAAGATCACAGAAACCACATTGCAATTCTACATGAGTCTCTATTTTTACTATCTGCCTGGTCACTGTTGTTGGGATAGATTAGAAGTAGGGAAGACAGCCAGGCAAGAGTGTCAAAGGAGAGGATTGATTAATTATATCAAGATCAAATGCAGGAACTCCTCAACAGTGTTGTCGCTGTTAAAGCTGCTTCACCTCTAAAGTGCTTTTGTATGCATCAACTGATTTAGGCTCCGCGATAATCCTACCCAGGAACAATCACTTACTCTTATTATGCAGATGAGTGGCAAAAGCCCGAGAAAAGGCTTATGATTGCTCCATGTAATTGGCACAACTGGGACCCTCAACCGAAGCTCCTCTCTCTAAGTCTGCTGTTTTTCCTATCCAACAAATGCCTTAGGGAAACAGCGGGCGAGAGAAGGATAACTTTACAGACTTTATCATTTTTCCTAGAACTCATTCTATGCCTCTCAGTGATTCCAGGGTATCAGTAGATCATGGCTGGGATGGGACACACACACACACACACACACACACACATTGGTAAATAAGGAAAAATAAAGTTTGGCACTATTATGCAGTTTAGCCTGTGACTAAAGATAGAGGAATTTCATATTGCATACCTTCCACCTGTCAGCTACTCTTCTGATGCTGTGATCTCACTTAACTCTCTCTATTAGTCAGGGTTCTCCAAAGAAACAGAAAAACGAAAGGTAGGGACAGAGGGAGAGATAGAGACGATAGATATAGGGATAGGGGATGGGTAGGGGTAGGGAGAGGGATAGGGGCAAGGGTAGAGGTGAACATAGAGATACAGGTAGAGATAGAGATATAGAGATATATTTGAGGAGCTTATTTATTATAGTAATTAGCTCAAGCAGTTATGGAGGCCAAGAAGTCCCATGATGCACACTGGAGAACCAGTAGAGTCTATGGTATAATTCAATCCTAGTTCAAAGGCCTGAGAACCAGAGTAGGCAAGGTGTCAATCCCCGTCCAGGTCTGAAGGCCTGAGGACCAGAAGCACAGATGTCCCAGGGCAGGAGAAGACGGGTGTCCCAGTTCAAGCAGGGAGCAAAATCCCCCTTCTTCTGCCTTTTTTGTTCCATTCAGGTCCCCAGAGGACTGAATGACGCCTGCCTGCCATCTACACTGATGAGGGTGACTTTCTTTACTCAGTCTACATAGTCAAATGCTAATCCCTTTCGTCACATCCTCACAGACACACCCAGAGGTAATGTTGTTCCTGCTAGCTGGGCTTCCTTAGCCCAGCCAAGTTGACACATAAAAGTAAACTATCACACTGCCACAGTGTTTTTTGGATTCAGTCATTCATTTCACAAATGTCAATAATTGGTTGTCAGTACTGCACAGCGGACTAGCAGACTATTACAATAAAGTGTCCTAAAAGCTATGCACCCAGGGAGTAGGGATATGCCCAGAGTGGACACCTGAGAGTTAGGCTTGAATCATTTTATTATGCCAGTTGACCTGACTATCCTTGATGCTCAGAGAGGTCAATTTATTCATTCATGGCTGTAAAGACTGCGGTGAACTCTTTGTGTACCAGTACGAAACAGTCTCCAAGATACATGGTTCAGCTGAATGTAAAATAGTGTGCTTAATGTGTGGGAAGAAGTTTATTTCTATTTCTGTATAGGCATGTTTGGCAGAAAATACAAGGTATTCATAACTGAGATTGCACCCACAGAGGAGTCTGAAAGTTAGAGAGATGGAGGTGTTTCACTGTCTAACCCTTTGTACTATTCGAATGTTTTGGCCTGCACATATGTATTACTTGAAAATGAAAACGTAAATCATATCCAAGTTAATAATTGATTGAAATGAGATTCAAACCCAAGTCTCGATACACCTCGAGAAAGATTTGTTGAAGTAAGTATTAATGGAAGTGTAATAGGAAGCGTCTAGGACTGGGCCACACACGCAAAAAAATTGGGAAGGCCTGTGGAGGCTTTGGCTTCAGAGGGACACAGAGGTATGAATGACAGTGGCACATTCTGGAAAACTGGTCTTGCTGAGACAGTTGGCAAGTGATGGCCACCCAGGTCAGTGAGGCTGGGTAGAGGGGAGGGGTCAGACTGTGGAGGCGTCTGAATCCTGTGCTCCTGCTCCGGAGAGGACTCAAGCTGTCACCAGGAGAACGTTGTGTTTGAGAGCCACTTTCCTAAATGCAGGCATGATTAGCACTGTGTTGTGTTGCCTTTTCCTAAAGGTCTCCCTGTGGCGGCCAGAGCTTTAATGTTAATTGGACAGATTGTCTTTGGATTTGAAACACAAACTGTGATTAATGAAACAACTGTTAACGAGCTTGGCCTGAGGTGGTTTCTCCACCTTGCTTCTCCTATGACAGAGACTGGAGGAGGCCCTGCCTGCATCGTCGACCGCTGTGCCCTGTCTGGGGAAGTTGGCAGCCTGGTCTGAGAACGATGGGCGTTTTGCCCTGATGCCATCTTCAAGATCTCTCCCTCTACCACCTTTGTTTCATGAGTGGGGAAATTGAGTCTCAGAAAGGCAGAGTCTTATCTAAGACAATGCAAGTGGTGGGTTGCAGAGCAAGGTTACAACCTAGAACCAGGGTTTTGTTCTAAAAAGATGTTTAACTCTTTTCTCCTTCTTTGTTTTTTTCCAACTTGTTTTCCTTGCCTTCCTCAGTCTTTTAAATTATCAGACTCACTTCTATCTCACCAATCCCTTGTGCTCCAAAATATGTCACAGATGCATTATCTTTCCTCCCTCTTCTTTAGAGCATGCTGTTTTTACTCATCACTGGCTAAAAAAAAAAATGGGGTCTGGTGATGTAGAAATACAGAGTTTACAGTGTTGTAGAAAACAGGATTTGTAGTTCATCTCTATTGCCGGGGAGCTATGTGATCTTGGGCAGTTTCCTCTAAAATGAGCATACAGTGCTATTTACCTTCTAGGATTTCGCAGGAATTAAGTATGTAAGTTTGTAGTGTTGGGCACAAAGCGTAAGTGATGGTACGTGCTCACAAGATAGTAGTCATTTCTCTCACCTACTTCTACCCATTTGCTGACCCCAGTTTTGCCCTCATCACAGACCCATCCTTACATAGCTGCCACAAGTTTCCAAATAAGGTGTGGGCTGCTCTGTGATTTTTAGTTCTGCCATATTGGCTGTACCAACCCAATGCATGCCATTCCCCTTTTGTCTGTAACACCTACAAATGCACAATAACTTTCAGCAGCAGATAAATTAAAGACAGAACTGAGCTCAGTAGAGGAGAGGAAAAAAGCTTTTTGCTAGATACCGATGATGATGTTGACCAGGCCCAGGAAAAGGAAGAGTTGCAAAATAGAAATATTTTGAATTATCAGATGAAGATGAGCCACCTATCAAGCAGAACACTCACCTTGGATTATTATGTTAGTGAGGAATAAATATTTTTATTGGATTAAAAACTACAATTTTGGAGTCTATAGTTATAGCAGAGCCAACCTCAGTAATAATAAGAATTATTATTTACAATAGGTTACTAAATGTGTTATGTATATTTATATACATTTATTTTCTTAGATATACATGAATCCTTCATTATATTTTTACTCACACATTTATTGCTAAACTCATATTAAGTAATATGTACGAAGAAGATGTGTATTTCAGTTTTGCTCAAAACTTAAATATGGCAATAAGTGCAAAGGCGTACATTTTGTTTTGTTTTATTGTTTTGTTTTAGGAATCGCATTGTGTGCCTTCTGATGATTCCATTCTCCCACAACTTTTCTTTGTTCAAACAGACAAGCACTATTTGTCCCTGTAGCTTCTTGGGAGGTCATTTGGCTCTCAAATGTGTCATTTATTATGAAGTCTTTGGCAGTACAGTTTTCTCATTAGCCTGCAACATTTGAGACGCTGTGACACTCCTTTTCACTGAATAATTTTCATGGTGTCAATTAAATTCTTAATTTACCAACTAAGTCAATAAATGACTTTCCTAGTCCATGAAAATATCTTTTGATTACAACCCATTGCTGAGAAAGAGTAATTTTGTCATTACAAATGTTGAAGCATTAAATACAATGGCAGCTGCAGAAAAAATATTGTCATTTTGACATTAGGACATGCACGCTACATGCTGTCAAACTTGCTTACCAACATAGTAAAAGTTAAATGCTGTCACTTGGCATCAGAATCTGGCATTGACATACTTATGAAAAACAAATACAAACATGGACTTTGAAATTAGATGGTAGTCTCAATTATAACATCATAATTTAGAAAAATCTAAGGGATGCTAACATTAATTATTTTTTAGGTCATCATCTAAGTGATAATTAACATGTAGACCACAAGACAAATACAGGGTCCAGCACAAATAACACACCCATTTTATGAGCTGGTAATCTATACCAAATCTTTCATTACAAAATCATAAGCGTGTCATTCTGTAGCATAGCAATATCACACTCAAGCACACTTTAGATGACATTTTAGGTGAAATGTTCAAATTGCTGTCCATCTCGTGCAAGACATTGATGTACAGGATCCGGTGTTACTTCTTCTGCCTGTTTTCTTTGACTTCCTTTATAATTATAAAAACTTAAAAACAAATTAAATGTCCATAGGATTAAGAGCACAACCTCTGGAATTAAGCTTTCTGAGTTCAAATGCTAATCACCACGCCAAGACGTGTCATCTTGGGCAAGCTGCATGGAGTTTCCCGTTTCTATTTCCTCAAATAGAAAGGATGGCGATTGCATGGATAGTGTGCATTCATGTTTGCAGTAACCCTGACCTCCTGAATTCTCCTCTGCATTATAAGGCCTAGATTAAGAACTCCACTTTCTGTACTACCTTACCAGTGCGGTTCCAATGTAGGTTCTACCAGTGGAAAGCACTTCTGCAAGATTGTTTTGTTTTTTGTTTTGTTTTTTTGCTTTAGAAAGTAGAAGACACTATGGTTGGGTACAAAATGCAAACTCTGCCTCTTGGACAGCAGCTCAAGTCTTAGTTTAAGTTCTTTTAGCCATGGCCACCTCACTTAAACTCTGCCCCAGCCAGGTGAGATTCAATTGTCAGAGATTTGGGAAGAGTTTATACATAGAATTTGAGTTCTACTCCTCTGTCTGTCCTTTCCAAGATCTGACCCTCATGTTCTAGCAACTGTGATTGCTCAAAACTCTAACCACTATTTTGGAAGCCAGAAAGGCTGTGGGTATTCTATCAGACTTCTCACTGCCCTGCATGTTAGACTAGACACTGCTTTCATGCTATGAAAGTTATCAATAGCAGAGCCTCATTTTTCTTCCAAGTGTCATCTCTCCTTCCAGGATGCGCCTGATTTTGGTCACTCTACATTGCCTTGAAGTAGTTTTTGGTCCATTGAAGTAGTTTTTGGTCCATGCAAGGACCAGTCTTGATAGAGGTTTACTTAGCCATTAGTGGAAGTAGCTGTTGCTATGCACACTCTTAATATTTTATTGGTATAAGTATGTATGCATATTTCACTTATCTATTGCTACATAATAAGTTAATGGTTTAAAATAATAACTATTTTTTTCCTCTCAATTTTGTTGGCTGACCTGGCCCAACTGGGTGGGTCTTTTGTACCCTGTGGCACTGGATGGGGTCTCTCACTCAGCTGAACTCAGCTGGCCGATGGGGTGGGCTAGAAGATCCAAGATGTTGTTCACGTATCCGGAACCTTGATGTTCTTTCACATGGCCTTCAAGTGGCCACTTTGGGTTTCCTCTCAAAGTAGTGATCTCATCTCAGGGTAACTGGCCTTCTTACATGGCAGATCGCTTTACAGAGGATAGAATCAAAAGTTTTCAGGCTTCCTAAGGTGAGAAGCTCCAAAATGTCACATATGCTGCATTTTATTGATCAATACAGGTTCAAGGGGAGGGGTAAGAGATTCCACCTCTTGATAAAAATGGTGACATGAGCATACAAGGAAACGAAGAATGCATGACAGCTGTTTTTCCTGATTGCACACACGCGCATGCTCATCATGCACACTCACATATGTACTGTTTTTGGTGGACTGAAAGGAGAGGAAGCTATGAAAGATAGTCTTCCATTTCGCCTATAATGTTTCATATCTTAAGTGTAAGGCAAAGTAATATAATCTAAGTATTAATTCTGAGTAACTGAGTAGATGTCTATTTACTATATTATTCTGCTGTGTGTTGTTTGTTTGATTTGTATGTTTAAAATGCTTCCAAATAAAAGACTCATGAGCTTCCTGAACCACTCAGCTGTATCTGTGGGTTGCACAGGCTCCTCTTGACTGACTTGGATCCAAAGGGCTCCAGACTCCTTCCTACTCTAACAGCCCATTTCTACACCAAGAAAAAGGGAAATGACTAGATGACCTCTGAAAGCCTGTGCCGCTCTGGGAGTCCGTGCTCTTTCTACCAGGCCGGGGGCGATTTCATTCCCAGCACTGTTCCTTCTTCACTCCCCTGCTCATTCTGCCTGAGAGCAGTTTTCTTTATCATGATGTTTCCATACCCCGAACTCTGCTCATCGCTCTGCTCCCCACCTCATTACCAGAATGTGCTGCTCCAGTGCTGCTCACTTAAAAATCACCCACCATTATAGCCGTGTAGAAATGACCCAGCCAACAGGCATCTATCTCCTTTAGCTTCCATCAGGCTGAAGAGCGTGATTAGAGAAATTGCAGGCACCAGGACACTCTCCAGCAGAGTCACACCGGCCATTTTTGTCCTCTACTCCTACAGAGGAAAACTTCAAATGGACTCCTCTTGAAATAAAAGGCAACGAGTTCGGAGAAGATTTGCTGACTTATGAAAGGAACAGTCTACAGGGAACTCACTTTAAATTCAGGGGCTGGCAGAAGTAACACCCTTTTTTAAGTAGTTAAAATATTGTTATGTTACAGAATTACATGCTTATGGTTTTGTAATAAAATATTTGGTATAGACTACTGTTACTTTTGCCAGACCCTGTATAATGACATACATGAAGGTTAAAAGTAAAATGACGAAAAAAAGAAATACAACACGGAAGCATTAATCAAGAGATTTTGGGAATGACTCTATTAATATCATATAGACTTCAGAGCAAAGAAAACTACCAAAGACAAAGATATTTTATAAAGATATAAGGATTAACCTACCAAGAAGATATACTAACCCTAGTTTATGTGATCAAACAATGGAGTTGCAAAATTTATAAAGCACAAACCTGAAAGAACAGAAAGGAAAAATACACAAATACAATAGTTGGATTGCAGTACCCATTTCTTAGCAATTGATACAACAGCTACTAAAAAAATCAGCAGGGATATAGGATAATTTAATAATACCATCAAACAATCAGAGCTAATTAAAATTCATGGAACATTATATCCAACATCAAAATAGATATTATTTTTCAAGCACACATGAAACATATACCAAGCTAGACCATATCCTTAAACAAAAGTCAAATTTCAAGAAACGTGGAAGAATTGACATCACATGGAATGGTTCTCTGTCTACAATAAATTCAAACTAAAAACCAGCAACAGAAAGATAAAAAGACTATTTTCAAACACTTGGGAAATAAAAAAGCACACTTCTAAATAATGCATGAGGCAAATGGAAGTCTCAGTGGAAATAAAAAAAATATGTTGAGCCGAATAAAAACAAAAATACAACATATCAATATTTGTGGAACACAGATAAAGTCTAAATAAGAGGTAAAGTCACATCTCTTAAGTACTTATATTCAAAAAAGGAAAAGATTAAATAAATAGTCTAAATTCCCACTTCACAAACATGAAAGAGGAAGACCAAAAAGCAAGGAGAAGGAAAGAAAGAATGAAGATAAAAGCAGAAAATAATGACGTTGAAAACAAAAACAATTAAGAAAAATCAATGAAACAAAAAGTTGATTCTTAATAAAAATCACTAAAATTGACAAACCTTTAGCAAGAATGACAGAGAAAACAAAGGCAGCAACTACCAATTCCATGAATGACACAGGGGTGTCACTGCAGATCCTGGAAGACATCAAAAGGATAAAAAGCGAATACCGTGAGCAGCTCTGTGCACGTATGAATTTGACAACTGTAGACACAGTGGACCAGTTCCTTGGAAAGCACCAACTGCCGTATTTCACTCAACATGAAATAGGTGATTTCAATAGTCTTAAAAATAGTAAGTAAATTGAATATATAATTTAAAATTCTCCAAAACGAATCTTCAGAATCAGATGCTTTAAGCAGAGAATTCTTCCAAAGGTTTTAAAAAATAATTAATACCAATGCTACACAACAAATTCCAGAAAATAGAAGAGAGGAGAACACTTTCTGTATCATTTTCTGAAGTTAATATTACCCTGATTCCAAACCTAGACAGACAGTATATATTTTAAAATGGAAGCTATAGGTATATTTCTCTCCCGGATACAAATGTGAAAAATATTAAGAAAACATTACCAAATAGAATTAAGCAATATATAAAAATAATTATATACCCTGACAAAGTGGGGTTTATCCCAGGGACAGAAGGCTGGTTTGATATTCAAAATCAACCAAAGTAATTCACTATTTTTACAGACTAATGAAGAAATACCATGCGATCATGTGATCATATTAATTACTGCAAAACATTTGACAAAATGCAATGACCATTTATTATTGTAAAAAGTCCATCAGAACGACTGGGTTAGGGAGGGGAGAAAGGGGAGGGGGTGGGAGAGGAGGGAGGGGAAGCTAAATATAAGGGGATGGAAAGAGAAGTCACATTAGGTGGTGAACTTATTATACAACAAGTTGACAATGCACTGTAGAACTGTATGCCTGAAACCTATGTAATCCTTGCTAACAGATGTCACCCCAATAAGTCTAATAATAAAAATGAATTTTAAAAAATCCATCAGAAAAGTAGGAATAGGAATACAAATTTGATAGAAGGAAAATGCGAAATATAAAACAAAGCAAAACAGAAGCTAGTTATTTAACTTAATGTTAAAAAACAATGTTTTCTGCCTAAGACCAGAAGGCAAGGGTGTACACACTCACCACTCTTCTTCAGCCTAGTACCATAAGTTCTAGGCAAGAAAATGAAATAAAAGTCAATCACATTGGAAAGAAAGAAATAAAATTATTTCTATTGGCAGATGCTATGAATGTTTATGTAGAAAATCCAAGAAATCTACAGCAACAACAAAATTCTAGCATCAATGAATAAATGTCCAGCAAGTTCACATGATAAAAACTAAACAGAAACATTCAATTGTATGTTCTTATATTAGCAATAATACATGGACATCAAAATTATAAATATAATATAATCCAGAATCACTAAAAAATAGTATAATACTTAGGTTTAAATCTAACAAAATATGTACAGGACTAGTATACTAAAAACTATAAACACTAGTGAAAGAAATGAAAGAAGGTTTAACTAAGTCACCATGTTCATGAATTGAGAGACTCATCCTAGTAAAGACGTCAGTGTTCTCTAAATTGATATACAGGTAACAGAATTTGTATCAAAACCTCAGCAAGATTTTTGTAGAAGTAGACAACATTATTCTGAAATCTACATGGAAGGGCAAAGGAACCACAATAATACAAATAATTTTTGATAAAAGAAGGATAATGTGAATCAGTCAACATTTATTACTTATTTCAATATTTATATAGCCACAATAACCATAAATGTGTAATATTGGTGGGGAAATACACACAGAATAGATAACTGAGAAGTAAATCCACAGAAACTTGGTCAACTAATTTTTGACAAGGTGCAAAAGTAATTCAGTGGTGGAAAGATAGCCTTTGTGACAAATGGTGCTGTAGAAATTGGGCATTCATAAGCAAAAACAGAAACATGCAAACAGCAAGAGTTGCAAAAACACCAGCAATTTTTACTTACACCACACATCTTATTTTAAAAATGAACTTAAAATACATCACAGACTTAAGTACAAAACACAAAACTATAAAATTTTTAGAAAAAAATACAAAGAATGTCATTGGGATCTGAGCCTAAATGCGGAGTTCTTATATAAATGTATAGGCATCGAATAAAAAGAACCTTAAAATTCATGGAACACCTATGGCTGAGTGAAGAGTTCTTCCACTTGGTACCAAAAGCATGATCCATAAAAGAAAAGGAAAAGAATCATAAATTCATCAATTGGACTTCATCAACCTTTAAAACTTTTTTCTGTGTGAAGTCCTGTCAAAAGGATGAAAAGACAAGCTACAGGTTGGATGAAATTATTTCAAAGGACTAGTTTCTAAAATATATAAAGAACTCTCACAACAGAAAAGAAAATTCAGTTAGAAAATGGACAAAAGACATGAACAGATATTTTACCAAAGACAATATACATATGAAAATAAACCACACCAGTAGCTATTACACAATTGCAATATATCTACTTACCTACCGAAATGACTACATAAAAAACAATGACTTTTTAAAAGCTGGTAAGGATGTAAAGGAGAAATAGAGTCACTCCTATTTTACTGGAGGAAATATAAAATGGTACAATCACTCGGGAAATATTTTGACAGTTTCTTTTAAAACTGAACATACAGCTACTAAAAGACCCAACAATTCCACTGCTGGGCATTTATCCCAGAGAAATGAAAATTTATCATCACACAAAAATCTGTACCCAAAAGTTCATAGCAACTTTATTCCTAATAGCCCCAGAGTGTAAACAACCCAGATGTCCATTATTGAGTGAATGGCTAAAAACGTTGGCACACAGTGCAGTACAACTTCAGCAATAAAAAGATGTTTAAAAATACTGAGTTTTTCTATCCAAGAATATGGACTGTCTTTCTACTGGTTCAAGTCTTCAAGAACATTTTACAGTTTTATCCCTTATATAAATTTTGGGCATTTCTTCTTTGTTACTATTTCAAATTGAGTCTTTTCTTCCATTATATTTTCTGTGTGTCTTTTGTATTTATGAATGTTATTGATTTCAGTATATTAATATTGTTTCCATCTATTTTAATGAATTCTGATTATTTGAATTAGTTTTTACTTTCTTCTCTTAGGTTTTCCAAGTATAAAATCATATAATTAGCAATAGTGATAATTTTACATATTTATTCTCAGTGTTTATGTATTTGATTCTCTTATAGCACTGTCTAGCACCTTCTGAAAAAAAAAGGTTAACTAGTAGTTGTGAGTTTCGTTGTCCTTGTTGTTTTTGTTGATGGTGGGTTCTTTGTTTTTAACTTTAATGGAAGTGCTTTTAGTGTTCAGTGTTTCTCTCCATTAAGCAGAATGTTCATCATATTCAGAAAATATCCTCTACTGAAAAATATTGTTAAATTGCATCACATATTCTGTCTTTTAAAAGTCTCTAATGAAGCATTGTTTAATAGAAATGGAAAGTAAGCCATGAATGCAATCTACATATGCAATTTTAATTTTTCTAATAGCTACATTTTAAATAGTAAAAATAAACAAGTAAAATTAATTTTAATGATAGCTTTGTTTAATTCAATATATCAAAGCTATTTTAACATGTATTCAATAAAATAATTAATGAGGTATTTTATATTTTTTCTAGTTCTCAGTCTTTGAAATCCAGTGCATATTTTGCAGTTACAGCACCTCTCAATTAGGATTTGCCACAGTTTAAAGTCTTACTAGTTTCATGGCTCCAGTGGCTACCTTACTGGACAACACAGCTCTTAAGAATTCTTCATTGTCTTCTGGATGAGGCCTAAACACCTTGCCTTTGTATCAAATGGCCTTCATAGAATGTCCCCTGCTGGAAAATCTACTCATTACCTCCTTGCTGGACCTTTCCCCTCTGCTTAGAGCACTCTCAAACCTCTTCTTCACACGGCTAACTCTTAGCTACTCTTCAGCTCAAAGCCAACTTTGCGTCATCCCAGGAAGCCTTCTTCAACTCACGTCTGGGTTGGGTTCCTGTTCTCTGCGTTCCCATCATAACTCATAACCTGTTTTCATTGTATCCCCACTAGTCTTGTTCCTCTACCTTATTTCTCACATCCCCAACACATAGCCCAGTGTACATAGTTTCTGTGTGCATTAACGGAGAGGTGTTATTCCATGAGATACAAGCCTTTATGCAGAGCAGAGGAAAACAATGTCTTGTGTATCTTATGGATAAAGAAAGAGAAAACATTGAGCACAATAAAGGTGGAAGGAAGACTTGAAACTGAGACTTAGAAGTGGATGGATTATCAAAAAAGAGTGTAATATGTTAGGCCCACATTAAAGCATGTAAATCATGACATCTCCGTATCTAGTTCGCAGTGTTTGAGGAGAAAATGGCAGAATCTATAGATGTTTGTTCACATCTTGTTGAGGAAGGGAGTCTCAAATTCCAGGGAGCAGATGACAGAATGTATGACTTTCTCCTTTGATGTCCTGGGCTGCTTTAAGTTTAAATGCTTTTTGTTTCCTTGGTTGAATAAAGTATCATCTACCAATCACCACACTGAAACTTTAGAGTACTTTGCCCCTATTGGACTGACATTTTATTAAGGAAGATCACTGCACATCGAAGCCTAGAAATGGTGTTACTGAGATATTTCAATGCTAAATGTCTCTCTTCTTCTCTGGACTTAGATTTCTCACTTCCTAAGACATATATCATAGTTTCTGGCCCATCCTATCACCCTCTAATGGAAGAAGGATGCATTCGTTTTCAAAAACTGACAGCTAGCACGACCCTTTTGGTATGTATCTTTTGAAAATTACTGAATAATAGCAACAATAACAATAATAATGGATACCATATACCACACACTCACTATGTTTCAGGAATTGAGCTATGCACTTTGTCTACATTATCTCATTTAAACGTCATAAATTTTACAAATAAGTAATGGGCTCAAGGTCACATAGCTCATAATTAATTGAGCTGGGATGTGTTCCCAATATGTCTAAATTCAAAGCCCACACTTTCATACATTATATTTTATTACTTGATATTTATCAAACCTTACAGAATTCTATTACTGAAAAACTCAGCCATCAATCTCTGCTTTTGGCCAACACTGGAACATTTGGATTTCATTCCAATGCACTCCTCTTCAGGGAGAACTTCATCCCCATCACATTTGGCATTTTGATTAGACCACAGAGAGATGCTTCAGTGTGTCTGCTACTTTTTTCCCATAAGGAGATGGGCAGAATGATTGACTCAAGCCCCTTCACATATGGAGACCACACTGGCTCACAGTCAGATGCCTTCTGTGTAAGGGTCAATTAAGGTGTGTGCTCAATTGTAAACCAAGGAAATAAAGGACAGATGGAGGAATTTGGTCACAGTGACTGAAAGCACTTTGACAGCTGCTGTGGTGATTATATCATCAGCCATTTTGTCTTTCCATGAAGAATGTATCTTGATAACCATTGAAACAAAAGCATTTGTCTTTGTCATACCATCTTTAAAGGTTAACTCGTGTAGGGTAAAAATAGTGCCACATACTAAATCAGAAGTACCAAGCTTTGGCTATACATTAAAATCCCAAGTTACACACTCCAGAGACCAATTTCATCAGAATTGCTGGAGGTGAGATCCAGGCATCAGTATTGATTATAGTCCTCCTGGATAATTCCAATGTTCAGTCGTAAGAGCCACTGCTCAAAATAAATGGTCCCTTGGCTTTATCTCAGTTACAAAATGTAAAGTAACGGTATACATCTACTGTTTTATAGTTAATGTCTAAATTATTTGCAGAAAAAAATGTGATCTATTCAATATTAATACTTTGAAATATTTGATAATTTTTCTATAAGTATATATGCCATAAATGTATAGAGATGTAAATATATATGTATAGAGATGATAGATGATAAAGTATACATTGTATATTTGAGAAAAGTTACATTACCAATTTTTGTGTATTGTGTATATATGAATAAGCACATACACATATATGACAAAACCTGTTAATTATATTTACTAGTTTTGTCTGCGTAATCTATCAGTTTCTGATAAAAATATTAAAATCTCCCACTAATGACAGAATGATGGCTAACTTGCAAAATAATATGTCAAAATTTCTTTTATATGTTGAGAATATGTTGTTAAATACATCAATATTTTTAAAATAATGTTTGCTTAGTAATTTTTAAAATGTTAATATTAAGTAATTATTTATCTCGAGTAATGTTTTTGCCTTGGATTTCATTTTGCTGATATATCGCCTCATTATGTTTCATTGTGTTGGTACTTGCATAATATGGTTTGCATTACTTTTCAAAAATATTGTGTGGTTTTGTTTTAAGTGGTTCTCTTTTAAGGAACATTGTAAGTGGATTTTTAAAAATTCATTGTAATTATATATCTCATAATGGCGAGTTGTATTTATTTACACTAGAAGTGATCACTATTAATCACTATTATAGATTACAGATATATGTAGTGATTACAGTTATATTTAGACTTCTGCCTTCTTTTTTCCCTCCTTTTTTTTTTTTTTTTGATTCTGCTAGGATTGATATACTTTATCTGTTATTCCCCTCAGATGTTTTAGGAGTATATTTTGTCACATACATAAGTAACTATAAATTTTTAAGCATGACTAAAAGTATTCAGAATTTTTAAAATGTTTTCCTGAAAATAGTAAATACCTTATTCCACCCCGACATGGTAATTATTCTTTAGAGTTGTTTTACACTTCTCATACAAACATAATTATTAATTTCACATTCAAAGTTAATTAAGTGTACTGATATTTTATCAATTTCTGTGCTCAGTGAAATTTTATATTTTCTTTTTTCACTTTTTACCATTATTTCTTATATCCCGCATCTTCATTTTGGGTTAACATTTCTTTGGTCGTAAAATGCATCTGCATTTCTTCTTCCAGAAAAGAGTCTGAGAGTGTTTACCCTCTCTATTTGCATTCTAAAAAATGCTTTATTTTGCCTTCAAACTTGACTACAAATTTAGTTGACTATAAAAGTCTAAGTTGATACATGCCTTCCCTCAACACAGTGAGATATTACCCCTTGGTCTTGGGGCATCATAATTGCCAAAGAAGGGAAAACGTCTCTCGTCTGTCCGAATTCTGTCACACTATGGCCACTTTTGTCTCTTAAATCTGGTAGATTTTAAGAATATGTTTTTGCCTTAGTTCTCCTACTGTCTCATTCAATGAGTAGGTGTTTATTGGTATAATTTATTCTTCTCTGTGGATCTTTTGATCTGTGAACTTGTGTTCTCTCAGTTTGTAGAAGGCCAATAATTACCTCTTCAAACATTTCTCCTGTTTTTTCCTTCGTTAAGTCTTCTGGAACTCTTACAGGACCGAAGTTGGAGTTTCTCAAGCTATATTTGAGATCTGTTTTTCTTCCTGAGTTGCTGCTCTATGGAGAATTCTGAGCAAAATTCTTATCATTGCATTCGAAATCATTGTTTTTTTATTCTTTATTAACTAGGTCTTATTCTATTCTTTGTTTTCTATTTAAATGTATTCATTTTAAAAATCTCTAATTGATTCCTTTGTAGGTTCACATTCTCCAGTTTCATTTTGTTTGCTTGTTTCTTAATTTCTGATGTAATTTAAATAATCTTTTTATTTGTTGTCCACCTACACGTTCTTATTATGAATCTTTGTCAAACATTTTGCAGAATTAATTTAATGCATGTTTTGATTATTGTATTTTTTTACTAATTAGTATTAACTTTCCTCATAGAGGAATGTGTGTGTGTGTGTGTGTGTGTGTGTGTGTGTGTGGGTATTTTACTGTTTATTCATGCCCTCATTCCTCCTGTATCATCCACAAATTTATATGTAAATTTTTCTTGGAATGACTAATATGCATCCATTCCTATTCTAGAGCTGGGGACATCGAGTATACCAAACACACAAAAATGGAGCTTATATTCCATAGGGAGGAAGCAGACAATAAACATCACACCTGTAAATCACATAGTGTGTTAATGATCGAATCACCGGCACCTGTCCCCTCTGGGCTCCCTCCCAGTCCAGAACGTTGGTAATGGGCTCCAGCTCTGCAGTAACACAGAGCAGGACCATTCAGAGTAAGTCTACAGACCAGGGCTGATCCACAAACTGTGACCTGTTCTTGATGAGAGAAGGATATAAATTTAGAAAAAGGCTCTGGAAATTTTTATGTCAATATGACAAAGCAGTTTTATTTCCGACAGATCTAACACCATGAAATTTGGCCTTGTGTATTGTATGTCTACTGTTCATTTCATTTTTCAGTTTGTTTTAATTGTATTTTACTTTAAAAGAAAACAGACGGAACTTCTGTGATGAAATTGGGGGAAAAAACACAACTGTGTTCTTTCAACACAGCGATTCTGAGAAGCATCGTTACAGAAGTTCTTTGGGTGTGGGAACTGAGCCAGTAGGGACGTTGTTAACTTCTTGAATGAAAGGTCAGAGCATATGTCTGTGCCCTCCCTCCTCCATAGGTGTGCAGAACCCCATCTCGTAGAACTCGTAACCCATCGTGGCAGCTAGACGCCTGTGTTTTTCAGCTTCCCTTTGTGGCATGGGCATCTCAGCCCCAGCTTTAAGCAGCCGCTTCCTGTCGGGCATTGTAGTTCCATTTATCAGGTGCGCATAGAAAGGGTTCTCAAAATGCATCTAGCTCTTCCATTGGACAGAAATACAGGTTATTTTTATTCTGAGATTTCTGCTTGGTTCAAACAGACCCCTGGAAGCAATAATGAAAAGAGTACTAAACTGACTGCCAAATTCCTCATTTCAAATGTTTGCTTAGCCACCAACTTACCTATGACCTCAGAAAGTTACCAATCTGTGAAAATTTAACATTTTTAATTTTTACAACTCTTTGAGACAGGTAGGGGAGGCTTCTTTGTCGCTAATAAATGATTAGTCTTTTCTAGGCAATAGTTAATTTTGGAATTCTACTCAATTTTTGTTTCCTTACCAAAAAAAAAATTAAAAGAAACTCCACAAATTCATAAACTTACCTCTTTCATGTTCATGCATTCCTTTCATTGGTTTCTTTCATTTTTTATATTTCTTCTTAAAATACACAACTTTTATATGAAAATTTTTGTCATTTGCTTTTGGTATCTTGGGATTTATATTTTTAAAGATTGTTTTGCTTTTGTTAGGTGGCTTGATGCAAAGGCAATGTTTTAGTCCAGGAGATGGATTTATTAGTTTTATCTATCTCCATTTTTTCCAAAGAACTCAGAAAACAAAGACTAAACACACAGCACTTTTTTAACACAACAAATGGTAGTAGCAGAAGAAGCAGAGCTGCAGAAGTGGAAGGAGGGCATTCTCTCTCTTCATAGCATTTCGTTCTGTTCTTTAATGTGGTAGCTGTTTAATTCCGTGGAGTTTAAAATGCAGTAAACCTGGAAAATGCATAGGAATTCAAGTTGTGCAACATTATTTGTCTGTTTAAACACAAGAGTAACTAGTATGTGTGTTAGACTCCAATGTTGACTAATTATAGAATAAATTTAGTAAGCTCATAGATTTTTCTCAAAATATTTTTTCTTTATTTTTTTAAGGCAACTTTTGAAGCAGCCTATCAATGGTAGGATCTAACAAAATCTTACCTTTGTGCCAGTCTCTTCTTTTTAAAGTCAGAGACTGTAATACCAGGGCTTTCTATTAGTACCATTCATTTTGTTAGTATTTCTCCAATTTATCGTGTGTTTCTCTCAGCATACTATGCTTATTTTAAATATTTAAGCACTGCTGGTGACATAAAGATCATTCTGACAATTGAGTTAACATTTCTGTTGAGGGTTACCAACCATGTGTAGCTCAGAACAACTTAAATCTAACATCTGCACCTACCCCTAATGCAGGCCAGATATTTACTCCACAATAGTGCTATCTATTCCTCAAATGAATTTTCAGCTTTGATTTACAAAAAACATAAAACCACCTTTGTTTCATCAACTAATTGTTTGACTTTCCTAATACATTTCCATTTTAACTAGAATATGTCTCTATTAAAGGAAAAGGACCCTGTGCAAACTCTTAGTGTATGGGCCACACATACCCACCCATTCTGGGTTATCGTAACTTCGATCTGAATGAAAGGGACCCTGTTCTGCCTCTCAGCAGTCCCACCTGAGACCGCTCTCTTCTTTGTTGTACCTCAGATTATGTGCATGTCTCCGTTGTGACTAGCTCTAATCCTATTTAACTGGCTGTAATAGTTTCCTCAAAAGGAAAATAATTTGTAGAATTTTATCTTCTGGAAGAATCCCAGTCCCATCAACCAAAAATTACCAAGTGAAATGAGAAACACTAGCACGAGATGGAATTCCACTCATATATATGGACATATTTCTGTAACCTATTAGGAGATTTATTTCTCTCATTGCTCATTTAAACAGAAAGTGGTCATTTTGAGGTTTCGTTGATATCATATCAACCTTCACTTCATATTTATAAGATAATCATCACTGTAAATATATTTAGAGGGAAAAGTTTGTTGGATTTTTGTTTATTTGTTTTTGCTACTCCAAGACTACATTATTTTTTCCCAGTTTTATTGAGAAATAATTGACATTCATCACTGTATTAGTTTAAGGCATACAGCATGCGTGATGGCTTGATTTACATATGTTATAAAATGATAACCACGATGGGTTCAGCTAACATTCATCTTCTCATATAGTTACAATAAAAGAAAGGAAAAAGTTTGTTCTTGTGATAAGAACTCTTAGGATTTGCTCTCTTAGCAACTTTCTTTCACCTCATACAGCAGTGTTAGCTGTAGTCATCGTGTTGTACCTTCCATCTCCAGTACTGACATATCTGATAACTGGAAATTTGCACCTTTTGACACCTTCCTCCAATTCCTTCTCTCCCCACCCTCCACCTCTGGTAACCACAAGTCTGGTATCTCTCTCTGTATCTCTCTCACACAGTTGTTTGCCTTCCTCCATCTAATTTACTTGGCCAGGACTCATATAGTGAGTGCCTCATGTTCGCCCATGCCACACAGGTAGGGTTTTCTCAGTTGTTTTTTTATGGCTGAGTAATGTTTCATTATATTATACATCACCTTCTTTACCCACTCATCCTTCAGTGGACGCTTAGGTTTTCTCCACATCTTGGCTATTGTAAATAATGCTGCTCTGAACATGGGAAAGCAGATACCTTTTTGAGTTACTGTTTTTGTTTTCTTAGATATATTTCCGTGAGTGGAATTGCTGAATCAAATGGTAGTACTATATTTAATTTTTTGAGAATCCTCTATACTGTATTCCGTAGTGCCTGTGCCAATTTACAATCCTGTCAACAGTGCACAATTACTCCCTTTTCGGCCGTCTATGCCAGCATTTGCTATTGCTTGTCTTTTTGATGATGTCCATTCTAACCGGCATGAGGTGGTATCTCATTGTGGTTTTAATTTGCATTTCCTTAATGACTAGTGATGTTGAACATCTTTCTATGTGCCTGTTGACTTTTCATTTGTCTTCTTTGGAGAAGTGTCTGTTTAGGCCCTTTGTCCATTTGTTAATTACATTATTTTTGTTTGGTTTGATTTGGTGCTTTTCCCTCCCTTTTTTTTTTTTTTTTTTTTTTTGGTCATGAGTTGTATGGATTCTTTGTATATTTTGGATAGTAATCCTTTATCAGATATATGGTTTGAATTTTTTTTTCATTTGGAAGGCTTTTTAAAATTTTGTTGATAGTTTCTTTTGTTGTGCATAAGCTTTTAAGTTTGATGTAGTGCCACTTGCTTATTTTTTATTTTGGTGCTTATGCTTTAGGTGTCATATCCAAGAAAAATTTGTTGCCAAAACCCATAGCAAGGAGATGTATTCCTGTGTTTTCTTTTAGGAATTTGATGGTTTCAGGTCTTATAGTTGAGTCTTTAATTCATTTTGAGTTTATTTTTGTGCATGGTATAAGATAGGGGATCAGCTTCATCTCTTTACATGTGAATATACAACTAGCCCTATATCATTTATTGAAAAAAGGATTCTCCATTTATTATCCTTGGCTCCCTTGTCAAATATTAATTGACTGTTTATGCTTGGATTTATTTCTGGGCTCTTGAGTCTGTTCCATTGGCCTATTTGTCTTTTTTTATGCCAGTACCAAACTGTTTTGTTAACTACAGCTTTATAGTATAGTTTGAAATTAGGAAGTATGATGCCTCCTGCTTTGTCATTCTTTCTCAGAATTTCTTTCACTATTTGAAGTCTTTTGTGGTCTTCTATGAATTTTAAGAGTGTTGTTTCTGCTACTGTAAAAAACAGTTGATAAGAATTGCTTTGAATGTATAGATGGCTGTTTGTAGTATTGACATTTTAACAATATTAATTTTTCCAACCCATGAACCCAGGATACATTTCCATTCAATTGGAAATGTGTCTTTTTTTATTTCTTTATATTTTTTATCTCTTTAAATTTATTCCTAAGTATTTTATTCTTTCTGATGCTATTGTATATAAGATTAATTTTTTATTTCTTTTTCAGAAAATTTGTTGTTAGTGAGGAGGATTATTTTTGTTAAGAAGAAAAACACATTCAGTAAAGTTCAGTGACTTGCCCAATGCAAATCAGGCAAACGAAGATCAGTCTCAAAGTCCATATGTGCTACCTTATAAAATACCAAAGTTGGATGGAGTCTTCTCTTTGGAAAAGAGGGTAACACTCAAACCCTGTTGCAAAATACCAGCATTCTTTTCATGGCAAGGATTTGGAATCTTATCCCAGTTTTTATTCATGGAACCCTGCCTGTTGTTGCTATAGAATCGCTTATGGATGCTTCCATGTAACAGCCAACACGGCACCAAACTATTCCCCACTGTCAGAGCTTAGAAGCTTTGACTGACAGGCACTAGAAGGTAGGGGAGAGCACATAGCCTTGACAACTAACAATGTGTGTTTTCCCAGATATGGAAGCTGCAAGGGAAAGGATCTGGCTCACACTGAGGCTAATACATACGAGTACAATCCTAATACGTTCATTGTTTCCCTTTCCTTTACTGCTGTTGTCTTTTGTACATCCTGACTCCAGCATCCAGCAATAGTCTCTCTTTTGAATACAGGACAAATTCTATTTTTAAAAAATTACAACAACAAAGACGAATTCTGTAGTACAAAGTTATGTCTATACTTTGGTATTTCACTCCTAGGAACAATGCTTTCTTTAGCTACTTGCAACATAATTTGAGCTCTGGTACAAACAGTTTCCTTGAACGCTATCCCTATAATATTCATTCTCAAAGCAATATTTTCTCATGTGTTCATCTCTCATTGAAGATTAAAATGCACATTTCAGTGTTATTCTGTTTGATCTTTACAATAGCAGTTGATTATGAAATTATCAAATCACTTCTGTTTCACATGTTAGGAAATTGAGGTTCAAAGAAGTATATCAGCCAAGACTGCCTAATCCTTAAGTTGCAGGAAATATGGAATTTTGGCTTCTAAACACACTCTCTCCACTGTAACATTCTTTTCTTGCAACTAGCTCTTTGAGAACCATTTTTCCAGGAACCTGAGGGTAGTGGCCAAAGTGGCTGTATGTTTTATACCTTGCCGTCAAGAAGCAAATGTCAACTGAGTGAGTTGTTAAGTATTTACTAGGATGAACTATATACGTTTATATCTTTTCTTTCTCTTCTATCTGAAATATTCAAATTGCCAAAAAAAATTGGGAATGAAAATATTGATATTATGAACAGAAATGGACATTCTGGTTTGAATTATTGGAATTTCAGTGTAAACAGGAAATCATCCCAGTTTGACCTCCAGGTCTAGAATTGCAATGTTTTTACTAAGCCAGTGAAGGCAGAATAATGGAAACAGGACAAGTTGCTTAAATGCTCTGAACTGCAGCTTTCTAATCTATACAAAGATACTGGTCATGACAATATATACTAGACTGTGCAGATTGAACAGAATGTGTCCAAGCAAAGCTCTTAGTAAACTGTAAAGGGTTGCACAAAACTTAGTTTTTATTTTGTCCATTTTGCACTCTTGCAAATAGCATGCATTCTATTGTACAGGATGGGTGTACCTGTAGAGATCCCAAACTGTGGACACACATTGGCAATAGCAATTGCAATTAAATGTAGTGTGACCTTGAGGAAAGTATTTAACCTTGTTGTTTTGCTCCTAATAGAACAACCAAACAACATTATCCTTACTCTCACCTTGAAACGGGCAAGGTTGTATATAATTAGGACCATATAATCACACATTTATGATCCTGGGTCTCGTGTGTGTGTGTGTGTGTGTGTGTGTGTGTGTCTTCTCCTTTTGCAAATGAAAAGTAAATTCCTTGAAATCAAGAATCATATTTCCTATTGTCTATAACTTCGACAACATTGAGGAGTGGAAAGACAATTACTACCAGATCTTGAAGAGACTTTAGCCTCATTTAGTCTCACCATCCTCATTTTATAGATAAAGAAATAGGAACCTCTTGGGAGTTCCCTGATGTTGTAGTGGCTTAAGGCTTCAGCGTTGGTGCTGTGAGCGCTGCGGCCTGGGTTCGATTCCCAGTCAGGGAGCTACCCACATACCAAAAAGCAAAAAAAAAAAAAAAAAAATAGGAACCTCTTGTGCAGATAATACTTGATTTGCCCAAGATCATGCAGCAAATGTTGAATTTAAACCAGATGTTTTGATTTCAGCTCCTTGTTTATTCCATTATATCTTACAGTGTGTGTTTGATATATAATTTTCAAATGACTAAGGAATAACTAAAAAGTATTTAGACAGCATTTTACAGAATAGAAAGCAAGTTCTGTAGTGCTGTGCTTCGAGAGTTTTGTTTCTTCATGCTATTGTAATTTAAGACTCTCCAAAAGATACTAGGTTCGCTTTCCCAAAGTCCTTTGAACAAGGAATCCTTTTGGAGGACAACAACGATTAGAATATAGTAAATATCTAATAAATGCAAATGGATAAATGAACAAAAAACAGAGGCTAGTGCCCTGGGATGTTAGCCTAAAACTTGATTTCCTTTCTCATTTAGCCTTTTATAACTTGCCAGCCATGCCTTCAGGTATTCCAAATCTCGCTTCCATCTGTTGGCTTTTCCACTTACTTCTTCTCCCAGCATTGCCCTTGCCTCAGATATTTGCAAAGGTGAGATCTTCTCACCATTCATGCATCAACTCCAATGTCACCTTTCAAAAGACCTGCACTAATAGTCATTTAACTCAAGTAATAGCACTTGCCATTCTGTATCACATGGCTGTTTCACCTTCTTCAGAGCTCATCTCAGCAGCTGAAACATCTTATTTGTTTGAGTGTTTACAGTCTACTTCCCTTCAAGAATACAGGCTCCTTGAGGACAGTGGTTTTGCCTTATTCGCTCCTGTCTCCCCAACCCTCGGAACAATGCCTAAGACATATAATTGTTTCCTAAGTTCATGGGAAGTCTCTGTGCTCATGTCGGTCTTTCAAACTAGGCAGCATTGTCATGAAGAAACAGAAATACGAAGGGCCAAGTCATTTGTCCAAGACCACATAGTTATGAGTAGTCGTCCCCTTCTTGGTCAGGATGGTTTCTTTAAAATCCATCTGCTGGCAGCCTGTTGACTTTCTATTAAGATCATTTTGTTGTTGTTGGGTAGGGGGTGTTGGGAAGTGTTGTGAAGGATTCAAGCAGGTATCAAATGCCAGTCAATGCGTTTAGAACCCCTACGCATCACAAGAAAACTCTCCCATACATTCACAGTGTCCCTTTTCTCCTGTGTCCAGACCTATTTTGAGAGCAGTCCTTGCTTACAAGCTTTGGGCTGGCTTGTGCCGGAAGGCCCTGGGTATCGCTGCTGTTGCAGCTGCCAACCTTCGAACACTCACACTGCTTTCGCATCAGCAGGCCTGGATAAGCATGAGTAATAAGGGAGAGGAGGGTAGAAGCCTCCTTCTGCTTTCTGCTGGATGTCAGTGGGCTTTGTTTCACCAGTGAGACATATTTTATTTAAATGTCCGGGAGAGAAAGCCAATAGTTGGCAAAGCAGGAGTGATGGCTATGCATGCTTCTTCCTGTGGGGATTTGGAATAAGATTCTGTTTGTTTGATTTTCCACAAGGTCAGATCTAGCTGAGATTGGCAGAGGTAACTATTTCCACCTTTATGCTGCTGCCAAGTCAGGAAAGAAGCTGAGTTCTGGCCCATATTTCACGTGGGATGAACCTCATTTGAGACAGGTAGACTAGATCCAATGTTACCCAAAGAATCAGATATCATTAATAGTCTGAGCTATGTCACTGAATATCTGACACTTTGCAGTATTAACTCATTTAGTATTTACAGCAATCCGCAGAGCAAACATTGTTACCTAGAATGAAGGGAAAACCGAGAGAACGTCAATGACTTGTCCACGATCACACAGCTAAGAAATCACATAGAACCTGGACGACTTTCACGCCTCCACCCGGGTTAACCCTACCAGTCACTGCTTTTGGAGGAGAGGTCTCCCTTACGCTCCTCCCACCTTCACATACTGTCTGTCACGTTCCCAGCCCACACACGTGTGAGTGCAACCCCCCAGGAGTGGCTGTGCGGAGATGCCTGCACTGCCGTGGCAGCGGCCCCCTTTGTGCTGCTTCCTTGTCCACCGTTTCACATTATTCATCTCCAAGCCACTTTGCCGACAGGAGTGGTTCCAGGCCCCAGCCGGGGTGTGCAGATGGCAAGAACAAGTCAGCAGCACATCTCGGGTCCCGAATGCTCAGCTGTCCCCGCAAAGCCCGGAAGCCACAGTCAGTGCCACCTGGCCGAGGAAGCGTGGCTCACAAGCAGGTGTTCCCGGCAGCCCTCCCCTCCGTGGCGAGTGGCACGTGGTGAGCCTCGAGGGCCGGCGTGTCTTGTGACCCCACGTGGGTCCTTTAACTTCTTTGAGCTTCAGTGTCTACTCCATGAAAATGGAGATCATTTTTTATTTGACAGTAAATCCTCAACGATCTGTAGTTGTTTTGCAGCTTCATGTCTGTTTCTACAGTACTGTGTGTGTGTGTGTGTGTGTGTGTGTGTGTGTGTG
>PVJL010009310.1:0-58420 GCA_004026885.1 Lyroderma lyra
AGAACTGTATGACTTCACTCATATGCAGAATATAAAACTGTAAGCAACAAAGAAAAAAGAAATGAACAAACAAACAAATAACCCATGGACACAATTGATAGTTTAATGTTTATTTGGGGATGAGTGGAGAGGAGAGGGGAGAAAGAGGAGGGGGTGGGAGAGAAGGGGGAGTTAAATACATGGCGATGGAAAGAGAAGTCACACTGGGTGATGAACTTATTATATAACAAGCTGACAATGCACTGTAGAATTGTATGCCTGAAACCTATGTAATCCTTGCTAACAGATGTCACCCCAATAAGTCTAACAATAAAAATGAATTAAAAAAAATAACACTACAACTCAACACCAAAAAACCCCTAAGCAATCCAATTAAAAATAGACATTTTTATGACATTCATTTGGAGAAATGAATAGACATTTCTCCAAAGAGGACATACAGAAGACCAATAGACATATGAAAAGATGCTCAATGTCACTAATCATCAAAGAAATGCAACTTAAAATCACAATGAGATATCATCTCATACCTGTCAGATGGCTATCACCAATAAATAAAAAAACAACAAGTATTAGTGAGGATTTGGAGAAAAGGGAGCCCTCATGCACTCTTACTGGGATTGCAAATTGGTGCAGCCACTGTGGGAAACAGTATAGAGGTTCCTCAAAATATTAAAAGTAGAATTGCCTTATTACCCAGCAATTCCACTCCTGGTTATTTTTCAGAGCAGTTTTAAATTCACAAAAAATTTGAGCATAAAGTACCAAGATTTTTCACATTTCTTCTTCCTTTCCCACACAAAGAGCCTCCCCCACTATCAACACCTAGCATCAGACTGATAAATTTAATACAACTGATGAACCTACATTGACACATCATTGTTACTCAAAGCCCAGAGTTTATATTAGGGTTCACTCTTAATCTTGTACATACTACACGTTTTGACAAATGAATAATGACACATATCCACCATTAATTATAATATCATAAAGAATAGCTTCACTGCCCTAAAAATTTTTTGTACTTGTCCTATTCACACCTCCTATCCCCTAACCCTTGGAAACCACTGATATTTTGTCTCCATAGTTTTGCCTCCAACATTAGTGTCAAACTTATTTAAATATTTCTATTCAACTACTCCACAACTACCCCTACTGGCATCACCAATAATTTTGTCAAGCAAAACACAATTATCAATTCATAGTGCTCAACCTAGTTCATTATTTCAGCATTGACAGTTGACCATACCGATATTGTTGAAAAACCACGTATCTCGGTTTCTGTGATGCCACATCTTTCTGTTTCTATCCTTTCTCCTCTGAACATTTGTATTCAATCTCATTCATTGATTCTTCTCCTCTTCTGACCAATTTTTAAATGTTAGGGCAACTTTGAGCTTGGAACTGACCCTCTACTCTATTCTGACTAATGGACTCTAATTTATCTTATTCAACTGAAAGACTTCAAATAACATCAACTTGTTAAAATTGCCAGTATTTATATATGACTTCTAGTCTCTGAGACAATATAGAGCAGATACATTTCTCTTACATTTCTTCCTATTTCTCTTATTAACTACAATTAAAAACTCTGGACATTATATATACAACAAAGAGAAGACTGAAAGAGAGGAAAAGTCAAGCCTTTAAGGAAACTTAGACCCAAGGAATGACATGTTAGTGTCTCTCCCAGTTATATTTTTGCTTAATATAGGCCAGAGTGTGTGCTGAAGAAGGCATCAGCCTGGAAACATCAATGAGCATGGGGGGGAAAAAAAGCCAAAGCAGAAAAAAAAAAAAAAAAGAAACAAACTACTCTCTCTAGACAAAGGACTAGAAAAACAGCATTCTAGCAAGACAAAACTTTCAGTTAAACCCTGTCAATAAAACTATGTCCCCACTATCACTACTGTCAACAGAGGCCTAATTAGAAACTAGATTTCTAATTTTACCTAACTGTCATGAGGTTCTCCATTTTTCTCACTGGAGTGATTTCAAAGAAAGTGAAATGAGGAGGTGGGACTTCCATCCTCACTTGGCAGCAAGGACCCCCACCCTGCATATACACCCAGAGTGTCAGGGTGTATACGCAGCCACATGAACAGTAATGAGGTTCCCCACCCAGTCTATGGGAGCTAAAGTGGTCTCATCAGGGCTGCTGGGAAGCCTGAATTATCATCACACCCAGCAGTAACCATGTTATGTTTCTTTGTTGGCATGGTATCAGAGGAGGACCGCTAACTCAGAATACTTAAATAAGATCCAGATTCTCATGACATAACATCCAAAATGTCCAGGACACATCAAAAATCACTTATAAAGCCAAAAAACAGAAAATATAAAAAATTAAATTAGAAAAATAAATCAACAAACACCAACCTGATGACACGGATGTTGAAATTATCTGACAAGGATTTTAAAGCAGCCATCATAAAGATACTCCAATGAACAATTATTAATAAGATTAAAAGGAATAAAAAAATAAAAAATCTCAGCAAAGGCATAGGAAGTGTCAGCAAGAAAAACAAAGAACTAAATGGAAGTTTCACAACTGAAAAATACAAAAACTGAAATTTAAAAAAAAATTGTGAAATGAGTCCAAGAGGAGAATGGAGATGGCACAGCAATCAGTTAACTTGAAGACAGAGGAGAAAAATTACCCAGTCTGAACAACAGAGAGAAAATAGACTAAAGAAAAATGAACAGAGCCCTAGGAAGCTATAGGACTATAGCACAAGGTCTAACATTTCATGTCATCTGAGTCTTAGGAAAAATGGAAGAATAAAGAAAGAGAGTAGGACTGAAAATATATTCTATTAACTAATGGCTGAAACCTCTAATTGGAAAAAGACATAAACCTAGTGTTTAAGAAACTGAATGAACCCCAAAAGGATAAAACCAAATAAATCTATGCAAAGATATATGATAATCAGTCTTCTGAAAAATATCTTTTAAGCAGTGAGAAAAAAATGTCATCTTTAAGGGATAAACAATTCAAAAATGTAGTGGATTTCTCATCAGAAACCATAGAGACCAGAAGGAAGTGGCACACCATTTTCTAGCACTAAAAGAAAAAAACAATCTTCCTGAACAAATAAACAAGTGAAAAATTACATTCTGAAGTTATGATTTTTTAAAACCTTGCAGGGCTTAAATTATTTTGGAATTATAGCACCAAGGAGTTAAACTATTCTCCCTTTCAATCTTAAATATTACCAAATATCTTCATGGCAGCTGGATTATTTTTCTTATACATAAATTATTTCAAATGTATAAAAGAAAGTTTAAGGTCTATGATAAAGCATTCTATTAAGAAACAAAATATCTGTACTCAAATCCTTGTTCAGCCATTTATTATCTATGTGAATTTGGTCAGGACCCTCTATCTCTGAACCTTAGTTTCTCCATCTATTAAATGGATGATAATATCTGCTGTATATCTCACAAAGAGGATAAAAGAGAATAACATATAAAGCAACAATTTTTTTCACATTGCATCATTTTTTAATTATAGAAATACATCGAGATTTATGTCATTTATTTTTTTTAATATTGAGCACAATTTGTCTAGGTATGGAAGGAACAAAGATGTCAGTCTCTAATTTTAGGCTAAATAGTAATTAAAGAGACAGACCTGTACACATTCTACAAAGGCAATATAGTGAGGCAAAATATATTTATAGATACAAAAATAAATTTCTATGAGTGCTGTAAGGACCTACTATAAACATCTGAATGCAAGTCAGGGCACTGTTATTCATGTCAATGGGTAGATTTTATGTTTTCTATTTTTTTTTATTTATTTATTTTTTTAATTCATTTTTATTGCTAGACTTTTTGGGGTGACATGTGTTAGCAAGGATTACATAGGTTTCAGGCATACAATTCTACAGTGCATTGTCAACTTGTAGTATAATAAGTTCACCACTTAATGTGAGTTCTCTTTCCATCACCTTATATTTAGCTTCCCCTCCTCCTCTCCCACCCACTCCCCTTTCTCCCCTCCCTAACCTGCTTGTCCTCAAATAAACATTAAACTGTTGATTGTGTTCATGGGTTATTTGTTTGTTCATTTCTTTTTTTCTTTGTTGCTTACAGTTTTATATTCCGCATTTGAGGGTGTCATACAGTTCCTTGTTTTTTCTGTCTGGCTTATTTCACTTAGCATGGTGATCTCCAGGTCCATGCATTTAGTCAATGGGTAGATTATTAATATCTCCAAAGTTAAATTTCCTCATTGACAACATAGGGATAGGAAAAAAAGTGTATCTTCATGGGAAGGTTGTGAAGTTCAAATAAAGACAATACATGTGAAGCATTTAACCAGAAGTGTGACATAGCATTCTACAAAATGATAAATTATTATTATAGTTATTAATCGTGATTATAATACATCAGAAATGACTTTCACATGACAGGTTTTGGCAAGTGTAGGCTTTCTAGGGGCAAGTACATCATTAAATACAGCAGAATATCAAAAACCAAACAGAAATCTACAGGATAAGCTCAGTATTCTGATAGGGTTAAAATACAACACAAATGGCAAGAGAAGTAGTTTGCAGTTTGACTTGAGATTATTATTCACAATAAAAAAGTAGTATTAAATGTGCTAGAAAACAGACTGGATATGTAATCACTGCACTTACAGGTACTTCTAATGGCAGAGAGGCTGGCATCAGGAAAATAATTACTATGCCGTTCCAATAATCCAGATAGGAGGTGATAAAGGAATTAAAGAGATGAAATGGGTAAAAATATTGATAGATATGAGAAGCAGAAGAAAATCTTAGAATTACAAAAGTGACTTTACTCATTAAGAACCACACACAACATTAATGGAAAACACAGCAGGGAAAGGTTTTCTCAGCTTGACATTTTTACCACCGCAAAACCCTGACCTGAAAGAGCACGAGAACTGTACCAAAGACCCAGATCATCTTAGATATTTGTTTATTTTACTTTGGTGCCAAACAACCTGCTCCCTTTCAAGGATAAACATAGTGGTTTATTGACTCTGGCTAGGAAAACAAATATCTGAATGCCTAGTTATTGACACTTAAGAATGACATATTTTCTAATGACTCAAAGGGTGTGATATTTAGTAATGGAGGGTCATAATTTGTGATTTTGATACACCAAGAACTTCCTCTGCAGCTGAGTTTTGTCTGCTGATGTCATTGTCTGCAGGGATCGCATCCACGTAGGCTGCCTGTAATTTCCTGTTATGTACTCTACATAATTGAATGATGTCCTCAACACTGGTTTTTCAATAAATACCACTCACGATGACCCTGAAAATACCCTTTTGCCTTCAAATATTATTTTTCTAGCTCTGGTCATTAATCAGATGAACTAATATTTCTGTTAATCTGAAAAAATTACAAAAACAATATAAATAAGACACTAAATCAAATTGTTTTCTCTAGCCCTACTAATTATATTAAATTATACATTATTAGAATAAAATATCTCTATAAATATAACACATATAAGAATACACATACTTACACATAATTACATTGTCTAATATTTATTGAGTGTTGCAATGGGCCCAACACTGTCTTAAGTGCTTTATACAAGTATGTAATTATATTGTTTTAAACCATAAAAGACAGGTAATATTATAAACCCCATTTGACTCAAGTAAAGTGAAGCTTAGAGAGTTTAATGACACTGCTCAAAATCAGGATGAAAGGGTAAATTTAGTGAATCTGACTCAAAATTCTTATTCCTAGTCACTATAATATGGTAGTTTGTATTCTAATATGTGTATCTGTGTAAGTACACCTGTGCACATCCGTGTATAGTTGACCAAATAAATACTGTTAACAATACACAATGTACCTCAATACAGATGTTAAGAAGCATGTGCAAAGCTTTGTTATGGAATCATGCTTTGAAACAAAGCACAATGTCTTACTATGGGGTGAGTTTGTTATTTCTCTTTCTCTTGGCCCATCTATTCACAAATCCGAATTAGATTGCCTGACAAATTCTACTTTCATCAACAGTTATTAGCAATACCAATCAAATTAAATTTCCAGAAATCTCTTCGTAATTTCTAAAAATAGCAAGATTCAAATTTCAGCTTTCTACAGCAACAACCTTACAAAATACCTATAATTAGGACACTTTAAATTAACTTAGGGAAGTATAAAGTGTAATTTTCAGGTCACTCAATTTGTTAGAAAGCAGTCTGAGTTACCACAGCCTGAGGTATGACTATACATAAATGAGTGATTTAATAAGCAATTTTTAAAGATCAATCTTATTACTGTAGAGTATAGGTCAAAAACTGGCACTCCACAGGCCAGATTTTTTTGCCTTCAGATATGTTTTATTTGGCCCACATAATTTTGGCCTGTCCACAGTTGTAAATCTTTTGAAATAGTTGCCAACATGTAAAAATTGAGAGATATATAAAAACCTGAGTTTCTGGCTTCTTATAAAAAGCCTGAAGATCTGGCCATCTGGGCATTCTTTCTCTCATGGCAACTCTACTTTGTATGTGGATAATTTCCTGGCACTCAGTTCACTGTGATTCCAGCTTTTTTCTATTGCTTAAACTTTGTTATGTTTTTCTAACACTTGGTCAGCTGTATTCATTTACATTGCCTGTTCAACCTCTGTAATTATTTGAGTCTGGTATCCTATTTGAAAATGAGAACTATTATTTGAATATGTCTGAATTTCATTTTCCCCTAATAATATTTGTGGTAGGCAGAATTCTAAGATGCCACCCACCCGCTGAATCCAAGATTCCCAGGCCCTGGAGTACACACATCTCTCTCAGTTAATCATTCACACACTCATCTAGGTGCTGCTTTGGAGGAATTTTACAGATGTAATTTAAGTATCAAATTAGTTGACCTTAAATCAGGAAGATCATCAAGGTGGGCCTGATTGAATCCTGGGACCTCTTTAAAAGCAGAAAATTTTCTCCAGCAGGTCCCAAAAGAGGATGTCAGAGATTACATTCCACTGGTGTAGATGAGCAGAGATCCCTGTTGTGAACTGCCTTCAGTTTAGGGCTCAGGTAGCAAAGAACTGAGGGCAGCCTATAGAAACGCAGAGTGGTCTCCCAATAACAGCTAGAAAGAAAAATGGCGCCATTAATGCTACCACCACAGGGAAGGGAATTCTGCCCAAACCAGTGAACTTGGAAGAGAACCCTGAGCCCAGATGAGAACCAGAGTCACAGTTAATACCAAATTTTAGCCCAGTGAGATCTTGAGCAGAGAACTCAACCATACGGTGAATGAACTTCTGACCTACAGAAACTATGAGATGAATTGTTATTATTTCAAGAGTTTTAGACTTAGAGTAATTTTTAAAGCAGCAATAGAAAGCTCACACTATATTCAATCATTCTCCCAATCATCTTGATGTGAAACCTTAATATTAATTTTAACATCCTGTTTCCAATTAGTGGCCAAGGTGTGTTGCTTCTATTTACCTTGCTACTTCACTGCCCTAGGCTGAGCTCATATCTTCCCATGCCTAAAATTAAATTGTCCTTTTGTCCATCTCTGTATCTCCAGTTTTTCTCCAACATAAATACATGCTATGTAATATTTCTATTTTAAACTTCCAGAAACACTTTTCAAAATCTTTAGTGAGTCCTTATTGATTTGTTAAAAAGATAAGATGGCTCTGACTGGAATTCACACCCCTTAGCACTTGATTCCTGCCTACTTTTTCAGGTTCAGGGTTACTACATCCTTTCAAAGCTTCCTACAGCGCAGCACAATTAAAGTTAGGGAACTATCCCTTGTTTCATATGTCTCTTGTTGAACAATAAACTTCTTGGGGGCAGTGTCTATCTAGTAATGACTGTGGTATGGTCTAGTGTAAGCTCGTCCAACCCGTGGCCTGCAGGCCACATGCAAGCCCAGCACGGCATTGAATGAAGCCCAAAACAAATTCGTAAACTTTCTTAAAACATTACAAAAATTATGCATGGACTTTTTAGTAGCTCATCAGCTATTGTTAGTGTTAGTGTATTTTATGTGTTGCCCATGGCAATTCTTCCTCTTCCAATGTGGCCCAGGGAAGTCAAAAGGTTGGATATCCCTGTCTAACAATATTTCTACCTCCAATGGCCTTGTTTATACTTGCTTGTATTGATGTCTCATCAGCATAAGTTGTACAACATTGATTTTCCTTACAGGTGAGATTTGAAATAAAGGGAAACCTAGTATGAAAGTGATATTTCATGTCAAATGTGAAGGTCAAATAATATCATAGTAACATGTGATTTAAAGTTTCAGCGTAGTTTAAAGAGAAAATTGAAAAAGAAAAGAAGCGCTCACTTTGGCAGCATGTATTAAAAAGATACAGAGAAGATTAGCATGGCTCCTGCGCATGGATGACATGCAAATTTGTCAAGTATTCCATATTTCTTAGAAAAGAAGGACGAAAAGGTAATGAGTGACCCATAATTGTATAATATCACTCTATTTCACTCTCACTATTGATGTTAACGTTAATCATCTGGCTAAGATAGTGAATTAATTATGTAGCTCACCTCCTGAGAGCAAAATATTTACATAAATTATTTTGGATTCTTCTTCATGATGTGGAGATTTTTAATAAGAGCTATTTTAATATTTCAGAACAACAAAATTTGAATATCTAAAGGAGAGGCTTGATCTTCTAAGGACTTTGTTATTTATGTGTTTCTGGTGATTTGGTGAAACTACTAAGTTTAATAATTCTGTATCCAGTGCAGTACCTTATAAAAGCTAGATGTTTAATAAAATTTTGTTGAATGACTTAATAAATTATAACCATCACAAATTTACTTATGTACTGTGTTATAAATATATCTAAATCATTTTCCAAACCAAAAAAATAGGTCAGATAAAAAATCATTTCTACATGATGAATCAATATATCATTAATATATAATGATAGAAAGCAGAATAGGGGTCAATTGAACCTGAGATTAAGAGAACTTCAGGATGATGGGCATATTTTTTAATTTAATTATCGTAGGAATTACATGTGCCTTAAAATGTAAGTACTTATTGTGTTAAATTATACCTCCATAAAGTCATTTTTTAAAAAAGTAAAATTTAGACTCATTTTCCAAAATTTTTCTTATCGGATGATGGGTTAAATACTTGAAATTATGAGAAGAAATAAGATCAGAATATGTTAAAGATGAGTCTAATAAGTAAAGAGGAGTAAATCAGAGACTGATAGTTGGCCAGCAAAATTCATCTCCCTATTTACCATAATAATGTAGTTTAAACCAGAAATCTGGCCTTATATTTAGAATATACGTTTCTGATTCAAGCCTCTGTGAGTACATATACAGCCATGTAATTATGTCTTCACCAAATGGATCTGGAAAGAATTAATGTGTATTAAAGCTTCTACTTTACTTGCTTAAAACAAAGTTGCTTGTGTGGCCCTCTCTGATTTTCTCTTTACAACCACTATAGCACAGATGTCCCTGTACCTCAGCTCTAGCCATGCAGGTGAAGATAAGAACCTAGATATTTGTGAAGCTACATTATTGAAGAAACCTGAATCACTGAATGCCCACATAGATCACAGCCTTGTAGCCAACCAGTCACCCAGGGGAGTTTATGTAGGTGAATTAACATTCTTCTTTAAGCCGTTGTGTTTTTAGATCTTATAAAAGCTTAGACTTTGCTCTAACTTAAACTAGGAAAACAGGAGGGCATTTCATGTGGGGGTAATTATAAGAATAAAGGCAGAGAGATATATATGGCAGTGAGTTCACATGATGCCAATATTAAGAAAAGGGATTGGGATAAAGGAATAGGGAATTAGATTAATGTGGTGACCAGATTGCTGAAGAACTTACAAATTTAACAGTTCAGTTGGGCCTTAACAATATTATAGAATAAATGAGTGATTATAAACATCAAAGAGACATGATGAAAGGCATTTCTTCAAGAAGATCCATCAGATGTGTACAATTGGCTGGAGGAAAAAATTTAGCCAAATGAAACTGTAGCAATAATTTGGAAATAAAGTGATACATATTGGGGCTAAGGGCATGGCCTAAAGATAAATGAAGAAGACAAGATGTATCTTAAAGAAAAGACAGAATGAGGTAGTAGGTTCTAGAAAGGGGTAAAAGGTACAAAAACTGACAATGTTAGTAATTATAACAGTTTATCTTTCTGGTTCTCTTGCATGATGAATACTTCAATGCTATTTTCACAGGATCTATATTCTGCTGAACTTTCCAACTAATTCAGTAATATAATCTTTTTAAATAAGTTGCCTGAATGAATTACAGTGTGACTCAGTATCTGAATCATGTTGGTTTTCTTTGACAAATAAATTTGAATGATATTTGTTTGCTCTGTGTTCTTTTCTAGGAAGCACAGAAGTATATCTGACAGCACAGAGTGGGGAGAGAATGCCTTCATCAAGAAGACACCGGTACTGTTTCAAAAAATCAACCGAGGTTTCCAAAGTGCACAGGAGAAAAGGGCTTTTCTGACATTCCTAAAGCATGCGAATAGATAAATGAGGTCTTATGAGAAAAATGGCAAAATTAAGTGATTGTAAATATGAAGGCTCTCTCGAAAAAATCCAGCCATAAATGCCTCTTTTTTTTTTTTTAAATATTACATAGCTGGATACTTTCCAGACAGCCCTCGTATTTTGAATGATCAATACATGAAGTGACTATTAGGAAAAATGAAGCTAGAAAATATACCTTTTCTTCCAATCTTAGTCCTAAAGCTCTAAGTCAGATCTACTTAATCCAATATTCATTTCATTGTAAAACCATTTTTCCTTTTTTTCGTTCTCCTTTGAGGAATAGAAGTTGGCTCCTGTATACTCTGTCTTCAATCTATCCATTTCCAATTATGGTATCCTCTAGAATGTATATTGAGTGCTCCTTCTCTTATTTCCAACCTTAGAGAGAACCCCTGCTCCATTACCTGAAAAGTATAGTTTAATCTCCTTGCATGGTTGTCATAGCTTTCTAAGATCTGACTCTCCATTATCTTCCACCACCTGCTAAATCAAAGATATACTCTAGTTCTTGAGCATAGTCTGCTTTTTCTTTTCTTAGTTCTGTCCCAGTGTACTCATTTTTTATCTTTACCTTTTGAAAAATCTACTTATCTCTAAAGGTTCAAAATAAATAGCATTTCTTAAATCTTATCCTATATTTAATGTGTTATGTGGCATATCACTTTTTCCAGTTATATTTAGTTTTGCCTGGCATTTTTTTAAAGGACTAAGCTGTAGTGTTCAAACCTGAAACTTTATATAAAATGCTTATTTTTGTCCTTCCATACACTTCATTCCACCCTTATAAATAAAGGACAAAAATCCTTGCCCTAAGAGAATAAACTACACATGTACTTACACAAGTAATTTGATATAATTGTTTCACCTCTGAAAGTGATTAACTGGACATTAAAAGAAAAGGTGACTTACACATATTTATCAAATAAGATTTCTCTTTTACTTTAATTACTCAGTATTCAGTGGACATGACAATTTTAAAACAACTTAAACACTAATTTGCAGGAGATGATGATAAAAAGTGAGTCTCCTAACATTCTCTTGTCTGACATATCCCTAATATACAGAATGTAAATTGTTATTCCATGACTAGAATAAAAAATTAAGGTAATATTAATAACAGTAGCAATGAAGAATATTGTTTAGAATTTTTCTGGAAGAAAGTAACAGAAAACCCAATCGAAACTCATTTAAGAAAAAAATTAGAAAGGAATTAATAAAAAAAAATATTGGCTCAAAAATTGAAAAAAAAAAAGAAACATAGGTCTCTCATTAGACATAGCTTATTTCAGGCCTCAAATGGCATCATCAGTCATTATCTCTTGCTCTGTATTCTTCAGATGGCTTTTATCTCAGACTCCAAGGAGTAATCTCTGGTTTAATTCAGTAGTTATCTTTGGAGGGCCCATTGTATATTAGGGTGTGTGTGTGTGTGTGTGTGTGTGTGTGTGTGTGTGTCTATTCAGTAAAAAGAAAACAAAAGTAATTTAAGGTAAGGATCAGAAGGTGATGAAGAAAGGTATTTTTGAGGGGGTTGCCAGGAAAGGCTGTGAAGGGAAATAAGCCTCTGAGGAAAAGATGTTTGAGCTGAGACTAAAACGCATCAAGAATGGAGCCATGGGGATATCTCAGTGAAAAGCTTCCCAAGCAGAGGGAAACCAAGGAGAAGATTCTGAAGCTGGAGTGTGCCTGGAGTGGTGAGGAAGGCTGAAGAAGCCGGAGGGTCCAGAGCAGAGGAGAGTGGTAGGGAATGATACCATAAAGTGACTTCAGGTGAGGAAGTCATCGGAGCCACTCAGGTCACAGGAAGCTGGCTCTTATGCAAAATGGGACAGGAAACTGCAAATAGGGTTTTAGGCAGATAATCACTTTAAAAGTAACACTACTTTAGAGGTTCAGGATCAATTAATCACAGCTCTGAGGCTGAAAGTGGAAAGTGTTGAAGAACTCTCAGCATAAATTCCAGGAAGTGAGGTTCATGGTCACTGAACCTCCTTACCTACCTTATCTATCTTTTTCTAAACTAATTGGTGGGTCCAGAGAAGGGGATGGAAGGTGACTGCACTGATTGGCTTAACCCAGGTAATGTGCCACCCACTTTTTATCTCATGATAGAGATTAACATCACCTAAATACAAAATATAAACTATGAAAGCCATATTTTATTTATTTATTAATCCATTAAGATTAATAAAATGAACTTAAGTCCAGATCAATATAAATGATTTAAATTAAAAATAACTAAAAGATTGAATAAAAATAATGAGGGCCTCAGAGACCCTATTAGCAATGCTAATAGATTAAACTATGGGTAATTGCCATTTCAAAGGAAAGGCGAGAGAGGGAATGATTCAGCAAAAAGTCTCTGTAAAAAAAAAAAAAGCTAAATCTCTCACCTTGTCAGACATAAGTTTATAGACCCAAGAAGCTCACTGAAACCCAGACATTAATGTGAAGAAAACCACACCTAGGGACATCAGTCAAATTTCTGAAAAACAAAAATAAAGAGAATATTTTGCAAGTAGCCAAAGCAAAATTACATAGTATCTAGAAGGGAACCATCATTTGAATGCCTGTGGAATTCTCATTAGAACTGACCTATGCCAAAACATAGTTCATCTTGGTGACTATAACAATGTGTATTTGAATAGAATATTTATTCCATACTTGTTGAGTGCAGTGCTCTACACATATTACTTAAGTATTCTATGCTTTTTATTATTTGTCCTAGGCACTTTATCAACAGCTTAGAGAGGGATGTTAAGATCAAATATGATTGTAGACCTATGTGTTTCACCCAGTGTGTCCTAGAGAAAGAGAAACTGTCTCCAACACTGGCTATTGCTTCCATTTTTTTGTAGTTTGTTTACAGCATCTTTGGTGTTTGAAAGACCATAACTTTATCTATCTATCTATCTTTGTTTTTTCCCATATCATATTTTTTCTCATGAGGACATGCTAAAAATATTGCATATAAAAATTAAATAGATATTTTAATATTTATTCCTTTGTTTATGGTCAATGTTTAGGTGAAATCAAGGTGGTCTTTAAATAATATGAAGGACGGTAATTAAAATAATTTAAACCCATCTTTGTGTTCATGAGTATTTGACAAAAGAAAATTAAAACATCAAACCTATGTCTCTTAGAGAAGGAAAACCAGCTGTCTATAACCAGCCTGAAGAATTATAATGGAGAATTGAAAAAACGGAATTAATGACTTTGAGTAGATTTTACAGCCTCAGTTTGCAGAGCCGTTAGCAAACAGAGTAAAAAAGCCAAGCACTTGAATAAACAGTTCAACACAAAATTACTTACTGAAAAGCTATCAAACTCTGTGGTCAAACACTTCTGCCACAGAACTAGCTAGCTAGTGGATAGAATGATTTAGCATCGCGTACAATCGATGGCCTTCTATGTGTGGGTGCCCAGTGAGTGAGTGACTGGAGGCAGGGAGGAGAATGCTAATCACTAAGTGTCACTCCTTCATTTACATCATATTAGAATTCAGGTGATGGCTAAGAACTTGAGAAGTGAATTTATTGTTGCAAAAAGTCAATATTTTATAATAACTCTAGGCAGTGATTTGAAAGGCCATTTTGGGCATACCATTTACTTCTTCATGCACATGCATATTGCTATTCTTGGGCACAGATACCTAGGAGCAGAGTAATTTCATGAGGCTACTTCTTTTGAAATATTGGTCTTTACAAAGCAAACAACGAACCTATGTCTCATCAGGAAAACTGAGTTATTAGAAAGGAAGTTCTCTGAATTTCAGGAGAGGCTATTTACTTCACTTGTCCTATTTTTCCCCACTTCACTCCTTTTTCTTAAAGAACTTTTCATTTTTAATGAATCTGTCACAAAATCATAACTGTGGAGTCTATCCTTCATACTAATGGCCTGCCAACATAATGCTGTGGAAATAGACATAGATAACAAAATACATACTTGACTTTAAAAATTGATATATTTTGATTGAAGGAAGACTATACTCATAAATCTCAAATAAATCTAGTATCCTCTTCCAAACTAATGTCTTCTTGCGTATTTGTAAGTAGAAGTATAACTGATATTTATGTTTTTTATAACACTTTAAATGAACTTATCTTAAATGAAAGATACTAAGATGTTTTATACATAATGGCCCTTTAGGATATACACACACGAAAGTAACTGAAAAAATATGTTCTTCATTATTTTTTGTTACAGGTATTCAGTTAATAAGACAAAAAATAAATAAATTTGATATAGCTATTTGCATTGTAAAACTCTTTTGCCTGTTTTTCTTTCTCCTTTGAGGAATAGAAGGATCCCAACACCTGTTCACTGCCATTGGGCTCATCTTTATGCCAAAGAGTAGTGTCTCTTCACATTTACTTTTTTATTATTAACAAAAGCAACTTTGTGAAAACATCATGTTAACTCTGAAACTGAAACGCTAAAGATAATGTTATCAAGGAGAAAAATACAGGATCCCTGTAGACTATTTTCCGATTTCTTCAGTCACTACAAAGCTCACAGAACAGCCATGGAGCCTGACAACGTCAGTATGGTACTTTATGCAGGCCCGAATACGGAGTTTGAAGAAGACCCTACAACTAGAACTTATGCATATCTTTTATCTTTTGCATTTGAGTAATGCATTGTATATTTTAGTAAAGAAACAAATGAAGTTAACTTTGTATAACTGGCAACAGCAAAATCTTACCCCCAAATTTATTAAAAATTATCTTTACCACCCAGGATCAGTGTTGTGTGCCTGAACTGATGTAAAAATAAAGGAAAATCAAGACTCTAATGAGATCAGAAGGGCTGCAAAGTCCTTCTCAAAATAGTTTTGGAGCCGGAGTAAGTAGTGTGTCAGTTTTCTACTCAGCAAAATACACTATTTGCTGTATTCACTCACAAAATCCAAGCAGCTGTGAATGAGAGATTAAAAACTGAAGTGTGGATTCGGTGATGAGATTTAGATACTTTAAAGTCCTGACCTTAAAGAAAGCTGGATGATCAGCCTTCAGATTTGAGGAATTGACCCTTGACCTGCTCTCACCACAACACCTCCTTGTTGCCTCTTACTGTCTTCCATTATTGTTTCTCTAAACTTCTAGAACTCCAGTGTTTCCAGTTTTGTGTTTCCAATGAGTCAGCGTATCTAAGTTTCTTACTTCTTATATGATTCTGCAGTTTATATAAATACTTGTCTCCTGTTTTTCATCATGGCACTTGTTTTCGAATTGTGTCATGTGTCCCTGAGACATTCTTTCGGGAATCCTCACATTTAGCAAATTTGTTCTGAATGGTAGGCATCTCATGGACCAACTCTTTTTCTATTCTGATCTAGGACAACTGAAGTGAATAATTTTACCAATTCTGCTGAACAATAGAATGATTTCCTCTATTCAAATAGTTTTCTAGTCACTTGTGAAACCTTTACAGTTACTATGCAAAAAATTAGCCAAGAGAGTATTTTGCATTTGTATAATCAACTACGAAGGGGAACAAGGCCAATCTTAGCAATTTCTTGAAATTTGACTTGAGAAAAATATATTTCCCAAATCTCACATGTCTAGGCATCACTGCTTTTCATTTCAAGGAAGCTTTCATTAATATTACAGTGCCAAAATCAATTCCCATAATTATATTTTACTGTTTAAAATAATGCCAGTTTATATAAAGTTAAATAGTATACTTATTTACATCATTACATTTGCCACTCATTGAACATGATGGTCTATTTAAAAATAAGATTCATTTGAATTTATTAAATATGAAAAAAGGCTTTTGTTGAAAAGAGAGAGGAAATATTTTATGAAATTGGATAGACTGTCACTATCAAATAATCTTCTAACACTTGAAAGCTTTACTCATCAATTATGCTTCATTGGTATCCGACTACAATTAAGTGAACCATAAGTGAGGCAAATATTGAGTTCAGCATTTTCATAAAAATCAGTTCAGCCTGAAATCACTTCTGCACAAATAGCAAATGTTGCATGTAAAATTAATTTTAAGAATCAGTTTAAGTCACGTTACTGAAAGTATGTGGACTTTCTTAGGAGAAAATTGCCAGACTTCTAGAAATATGAGTGTCAGTAATGGTATCGGTTAAACAAAATGAAGAATAGCAGGTGCCCTGGAAACAGAAGAAATAAAAGAGATGACGCCCTGAAAGCAAATGCACCAGGAGCTTTTAAGACAATTAAAGGATAGAAAGTGCTGGGACAGATTTCATAAATCCATACACATTTTCATCCATCATCCCTTTGAGAAATGGAGCACATGTAAACAAGAGAAGAAATTTGGTAATCATAGAAGCAAATCTTCCGATTGCTCTAAAGTACTCATCTCAAATACTGTTTGCATGCCTCTCAATCAACATATTGCTTGTATCAAAAATGCTACACTGCATACATCTTTAAGGCCAGCAGGAGAAGGATAAATTAATACTTTAAAAAAATCTAAGAGAATTCTAATGTACAAGCTACAGTTTATTTAGTAAAATAAAAGTGAGAAAAGTATAAATTTCACCAAAAATAAACTACTGATAAATGCCACAATATGGACAAGACTCGAAGACATTTGACTAAAAGGAGTTTGAAAAGTACATCCTATATGGTTTTACTACCTGAGCATATGAAATTCTAGAATATGCTCAACTAATCAATAGTGATTGAAATTATCACTATTTAACACTGTTTTGTAACATTACAGAGTGATGGGTTACAATGGGGTGTTTTTGTCGAAACTCTTTAGAATGTACCATTAGATCTATGTATTTCACTCTATATAAAGTATACCTTCATTAAATTATGCATAAAAAACTTGCAACATAGTTGAAAAGATATTAAAACCCAGGGACAAAAACACTGTCACAAAATGTTTAAAATAATAATGAAAAAATTCAACAAATATTTACTGGCTGCCCTTTAAGTGATAGAAATGGAGACACTTGGACATCAGTGAACCAATTAGAAAATGATTGCTGCCTATATTTCAGCAGTAGAAAGAAAAATAAGAAAATAGGAAAAAATAAAAGAAATAATAAGTTACTTTTAAAGTATACTAGTAGAAGGTGAAAATTATTAGGCAAAAGTAAAAAGGTAAAGCAAATAAAGTGAATCTTGAGTGCTGGTCGGGGGAGTAGAGGGCCAGGTTGAAATTTTAAATAGGGTGGCCAGGACAAGTCTCACTGAGAACATAAACTGCATATAAACCAAGATGTGCGGGGGGCGAGTTTGTTTCCCCTGTACTCATAAATATCTGGGTAAAAGGTATTCTGAGGAGAAAGAACTGACAGTATTTTGAAGGTATCAGTGGCAGTGTGAATAGAATGTACAAGAAACGGCAGGATGGTCAGTGTGAGTGATGTGGAGTGATCCAGGTAGAGACATTTAGGAGGATTCCCATTGGGGCCCAGATGTGCAGGTGCTTAGGAGATCATCATAAGAACTTTGGCTTTTGGTGGAAATGAAATAGGGAACAATTAAAGGTTGTAAAAAAAATTGCTTTGGCAATTGGTAGCAAATCACAGTTGGGAAGACACAAAAGACGCAGAAACCTCTTGTTCATCAGAGGTGGTTAAGTGTGGTCCTGTGCTGGGTACCTTTTAATGGTAGGGGATCTGCTGAGTGATTAAATATGTAGCATGACAGAAAGAAAGAGGTCAACTTGATTTTAAGTTTTCTGGTCTATCAAAGATTATTGGTGAAGCAGATTAAGTATAAATATAAAGATAATGTAGATTCACAAACAGCAAGCCAAAGTGAAGATATTACTCAAATGCGAGTTCCTCTTAAACTAGTTTGGGCATAATGAAGAGAATGAGAATAATCTGTAACAAGTAATGCATTTAACTCTTTTTTGTTTGCCCCAGAAATACTCGATGACAGCACTAGCAGCTACAAGGATTGCAGTCCTGACCTTATTGCTAAAGTTCTTTGCTTTGAAATTTGCCACACAAAAAATACTATTAAATACTGATTATTGTCTACATTTTTGTTACATTCGGATTAGATACAAGTTCTGTTTAGAAATAACTCCAAGACATTTTTATACTTAATTTTCACATTGGAAACTGTATTTATGTAAAATTAAATGAATGTGGAAGTGGGCTGCACTTTTGTTTTCCTAAATGGAAAAAAAAATTTTGTTTTCAGTCCTGGCTCTAGCACTCAGCAACTGAGTGATATTGATGAAGTAATTTCATCGCACCATCCCTCTGATTGCTCATCAGTGAAAAGGAGGTAACCCCCGCCTGACTGCCTCCCAAGAGTGCTGTCCATGTAAACAACAAAGAATAAACAGAAAGATAAAGGAAAACAAAAGTAGACTAGGGTGATTACAATTAAAGTTGCCTTGGAAGTCAACTCTAGATTCCAATTCACTTAAAAGAAAAAAAAAAAAAAAAGAATGCATCTGAAATTTTTAAGACAGTTGATCCATTGAGAAATAAGGCATTCAATACCCTCAAAGTAGTTCATTCTGTGTTTGTACTACTGGAATTATAAAGAAGTGTTCAGGTGGATCAATAAAAGTCTGTGTTCATATAATTTCTATTTCTGCATTTAGTTTTAATATCTACACTGAGTAAGCATAATCTCTTCCATCTGACATAAATTTTTCAAAACAGTCATCATATTCACCCATCTTTTCCTTAGATTGCTACACCCTGCTTTTCTCAGGTGTACCTCATTTAACCTGGTTTCTGGATTTTCTGTCACTTCTGAATTCATTTTCTTCTCACAGAGTTTTCAGGAGTCTTTTAAATGAGTCACTAGGACTAAGCATGTTCGTAATAGTGGAGAATGTAGGATTGGTTTGTTCTATGATTTATGCATTCCACTCATACTAACATGGATTAAACCATTATTATTATTTTGGGAGTCCTGACATACTGTTAAAATATGGTGTAGATAAGTAACAACAACAATAAAAATCTCTGAAGTCCTTTAACCTTTTTACTTGAAATATGTACCATTATTAATCCAGGTCATATGCAGTATTACTGTATTGAAATTTGCAGTTGACTTTTGTATCATAAATGCAAACTTATACTTCTCACATTGCTCAATTTATAGTACTTTGGCTCATTATAATTGTCCATTTTAACATCTGTGTGTCTTTATACTGTAATCATAGTATTATTGGTCACTGTATTTGGTGACACCATTGCATTGGGATAACAATCATTTTAAAGTAAAAAATTGAATGATATATAGGAGAATTATTTACTGTGAACTCACAATATATCAATATACTGCATGCTATTCTCAACTTACTCTTTCTTGTTAGCTAAATAGTTTACTAACAGATGGAATTATTGAATATATGAGTAATAGGTATATAGTAGATAACTTTAATCAATTAATTATTATTCCTTAAGTAAAGTGATATATATATATATATATACATATATATATATATATATATATGTATATATATATATATATATGAATTTTTGTCATGTACACTTGTTGTAACTGTTTTTTCCTCTGGTTTTACAATGAAGTAGCTACCATTTATGCTCTGTTTTAGTCATTGCTGCTTTTTGACGCTGTAATTCTGTTCTACTGACAGTCATCATATTTTATTATATTTATTTATAATGTCTGTGGCACTGTTTATCAAATAAATAGAAATATGGTTAAGTTAAAAGTCTAGTTAATGTAAGACTTTTTAAATAATATTAAGACAAAAGAAGTTGTGGCTCAGAAAAAGCTGAAATTGATATATTACAGGACAAAAATTGCGTAAAGAAAAATAGCATATTTCTTGCTTTGTCAGATTAAAATAAACTAAAATATATAAACCATATCTATGCAGAAAAACATACTTAAGACTTCTTAGTGTGGACAATAGTATTGCTTATGAAAAAATACTGTAATTCTGCCAATAAACTCACAAGAAGGCATTAAAATTACAGGGCATTATTAATATTTATTATACTTTCAGAAATAAAATATTAATGCAAACTAAAGTAGGAATAAGTTCATTTGAACATATATAATAATCTATGAGTTAAAAACAAATATAATGAATGACTTTATCCAAAATACCAAGCAGATAAAAAAGGAATTTTTATTTTTAGTGACAGTACTTAATTTATAGTGCCTCTTATTCTTGTTTTGATTGTGTAAGGTGTTATGTACTATGTGCAAATAAAGTTATAACTTGCCAAGCATTCTTATTACCTAGTGGAGCTGACAGTCTACTAGGAAGTTCAAAGTGGTTCAATTAGTCTGTGATCGATTATTTTTATGGAGGTAAATATCTTTTATACCTTTGCCTTCACCATTAGCTTTCCATTAAGTCAATATGAATAATGGTGAAAACATGTTAGGCTAATTTTTATTGCTAATTAGAGTATCTTTTAATAACATTCATAAATGCAAGTTCCATTACTCCTGGAGCATTCTATGTTTACTAGAAAACTTGAATGTGAAAACATTTTTGGATGAAAATACTTCCATTGTTTTTAAATAAAGTCAATATGTATTCATTTTGGGAAAATGTATACAGCCAACTGAGCTATCTGTAACTACAATTATATTTGTTTTACAAACTTTTAGTAAAAAAAAAAATCAACATTATAAGGTGCAATAAACTGCGCTAAAGAGAAAATGGTATCTCTCGGAAGACAACTCTGAAATAACCACTACTGAAATCACTCAACTACCAATATTATTATCTTCATCCTTTCTGCAAGACAAACTAAACCAGTTCTCATTATCTGTTTAATTGATTGCTAAGAAGTCTTCACAAGTCACCTCTTCCTAATACTCCCTATTGTTACTCTCAGTGAATTACAGATAAGCAGAGCAGAGCATATGAGGCTTTATTAGATATTCTAAGTAGAATAAAGAAGTTTTCTATCTTTATTCTCGAGTGAAGAGAAGAATGAATTGAGCTTCACCGATGTCGTGTGATGTTAACCATTCTCCTACATTGGTCAAAATGTCCTTTATTTGGATCATGAAATTATTAGATACACACCTGCGTTGGCATACATGAGGATCCCAAATATGATACGCCCCGCTACAAGTTATGCCACATAATTGTATTTGTTTTCCTAAATTGGAATTCAGCATCTTGAAGACTTTCTGAGTAGGAACCCAAAGAACACTTTGCCTCAGGACACATTTGTCCATAGAAACAGTAGGAAACAGCATGACTGTGAGAGGTTAAGTATGAAGTTCATAACCATTAATAGGAACTCTCTCTGGGGTTGGGTGGAAAAAAGAATGCCTTTTCTGGGTCCACTTTACTTACTGAATTCTAAATGTGATTTTACTAATGAGAATATTGGGGGAGGAGGAGATGTAGAAAAATAAAATATGACTCATTAACTATAGAAAACCCATTATACGTTTGTGATATGCTATTCAGTAAACTGAAGAATGGCCCTTTCCAAAAGGAAACATAACCCTTTTGGTTTTATTACCCACCGTTTCACAAGAGCGATTAAATCAGTGAACCAGGTTAAGAACTGAAGGGTAGGAAGGAACATGAAGCAAATGTCAAATAAAATGGTGAAGTGTCACCATGGTTGTTTCTATTCTTTGTGTGAATTAGAGGCAGGTACCCTTTTTGGAAGGATACAGCCAGAATATAGAAATTGTAGATGCCAGACATTCTCATTCATTATACGTTGGGTAGTACAGGAAATCTGAAATTTTAGTTAAGTGCACAGGTTATTCTGAAAAGAGTACTTAATAATCCATTAATTCTCCTATAGCATTAATGATTTTGTTAATAGACCATAGACAATTAGAAAAAGTATATAATAGCATGAGGATTATAAACACTGAACATTTGAAGGTCAAAGAGGAAAAGGTCACGTACGATCACTGAGATTGGAAAGGGCATCACTGAAGAGTGTCGGGATACATCACACAGGGGTCAACAACATTTTCCATGAAGAAAGGGCATGGGTGAAAGAGTGGAAGTAGAAATCCTGGGACATACTCTAAAAGAGTAAATAATCCAGTTTGATTTAAAAATACACATCAGATTGTGTGGAAGCCAGAGGGAGATGAATCTTGAAGATCACATAGGACAGTGGATTTCAGGGTAAGGTTTTGTTTTTAGTTTGTTTGTGTGTGTGTATGTGTTATTACATTGACAATGGAGGGTTTTTGGAGGTTTTAAGGATACAAGTGACACAAACATAACTGAGCCTAAAAATTATTCATCTTGGGTCAGAAGAGTAGGTAACCTAAGAGTATTTTGGAGTCTTTCAGGGGAAATATAATGAATGAAGATCTAGTTTCAAGGGGTGACGGGAGGAAGCAAGGAAAAGTAATAAACACACCAGGTGTCAGGCACAGGACATTATGAATTATTAAATGTAGGGCACATAAGATGGCTGAGAGTCAAACTTGCAGGGTAAGAATTATATTATCTTCCAAAAATAGAAATTGAAAAATGAGGATTAGGATATCGCTCTGGGAGAAATGATGAGGCTGGTTTTTATGGTGCCTCTCGGTTGTAGCCTAAAGAATGCAAAACTTTCCTAAGTAGCTTAAAGGTTAAGATTGTAGGCTCCGCCGGCTGACTTCCTGCTTTCAAATCTGTGCTCCATGATATACTAGCTATAATCCTGGGCAAATGATTTACCTTGTCCATGCCTCACCTCTCTCTTCTTTAAGACTGGGGAAAATAATAGTAACTGATTCATATTTGTTCTGTTGTGTTTTTTGAGTTTTAAATGTGTTAATGCATCCTAAGTGCTTTGAATAAAACCTAGCTCATAAGCCCTCAATAAATTCAGGTTTTTATTATTGCCTTTACTTATTAGCTGCCATTTAATCATCTTTTTCTTTGACATATCCTATCTTAGATCATACTTCTCTTTTACCAAACCTACACTGTTCATCCTCAGTAAATATGAAAAATCTTTGCTTATATTGCTCTGTAATACAACCCTGAATATAAATTAATTTACTCTCTATGCCTCCTGTTATATTTCTACTTTTTAATAAACTCTGTGACTTTCTCTCTAATACACAAAACTAATCTAATAGAATGCATTTCCCCAACACTATCTATATAACTACTAATGCTTATTGCTCAAAAATATTGTCTCAAAGCTTTGTAATAAACTGCATTATTTTACTTGAATAAATGATGCCTTTGCTGCAAAAACAATTCCTGTAAAAACCATGTATAGTAAAAAGTCTATTAAAATAGAGAGATTTTTCTAAAAAATGAAAATTAAAAATGGCATAGCTTCCTTACATAAACACATTGATTACATTAGAGAGCAACAAAAATGTCTTGTGTTTTATCTTCCTATAAAACTGTGTTTGTCTCATGTGTAATTTGTACTATAGCCACTTCGGTTTTTATGTGTACATAGATCCTCTTCATAATCAATGAGATGTCACATCTCGAAATTACAAAACTAATCCAACTTTTCTATTATATTTTTGCAATAAAAATGGAATGTTTCATTGCTCTTGGTCCCTACACAGAGCTTCTATTGATGTTGCTAAGAGATATGCACATGAATTAAGCCTACTAAATGACACATAATAACTAGAAAACTGAATTACTCCAGGGGTTAGTAATGGGCCCCTGACCTATAGGTCAACCATTTGAATGGAGATTCAATTAATAGTAACTAAAAATTGCTACAATCTAATGTTCAATTGACAGCCAATGAACGGAGACCTACAGTCTCTCAGGAATTTCAAGTTAACAGGTACCATACAGAATCCCCAAAACAATGGTCAAGTTAAAAAAAAAAACCCTGTATCAGTGTAAAACTGCTCCTTCCGATCAACAGAGGAACCTCTTCTAGGGTGCTGATCCTGCAGTATATTTTTCCTATTTCGTACATACAAGAGAGCTCTTCTTTGTGTGACAATGTCAGCAGAACAGCACAACATGGCAACTTAGAAAATTACATGGTGTATATACTGAAAAATGTTTGTTTGCTTCTGGATTTATATAAATGTTATCTAAATGCAACTCCTATAATACAGGGAATGCAGTGTTTTCACCAAATTTACATTGATGTACAAAAATAAAAGCTTTTCTCTTTACATACACACACACACATACACATGTGCAGGAAAATGATGAAAAGATTACTTACAGATTAGAACTAAATGAGTGCTAGCTCCATTATTTAATGAGTACTTTCACTGTTACCATATTTTTCTATTGATGTTATCATGAAGGTTTCTTTCACAGGTGAGAGTCTCACTTTGTATCTCTTAAGAAAAATCTTATCAGTGCTATTTTTATAGTGTTGCAGTCATAAATAACAACCATTATTGAGTATTTGTTTTACAGAGAACAAATGCTTTTAAATATGCATTTAAAGCTCTAAATATCCCTGTGTTTATAGGATGTTATCAATCAAATTTCTAATAACAACAAAATTATACACCTGCATCACTCATCTTTGAAAGTAAAAACATTGATAGGGTGTTTGTAAACTTAATTTTCACTAAATGTGGATATATACTCATCAAGAAGAAATTACAAAAATACATTATTATACTTCAAGATAACATGATATGGAATAAATTCAAGCCAAGATTACAAATATAAGTCACAGAATTATTCCATTACAACTGAAAAGTATTTTGAACTATTAGAATATGAAATGACATTATGTATCACAAGAAATCTAGAAATTTTACCTTTCAACTTTTGGCCTATGAATACCTAAAATTATTTCACTATAAAGACTTTTAAACAACTTTATACCATTTTCTAACTACGCCTGGGGCCCTAAGTTTATAAGCAAGCTATTTTTAACATGGCTTCTACCTTTTTCATTTTTTTAAAAAAGGAGGAAAAATCCCAAATTATAAACTTTCTATTTTAAAATCATCTACATTTATCTCTACTATCAAAATAAAAATGTATCATTTCTGGGAAATCATTCAAGTAATCTGAAAAATACCCTCAGCCACCTAATGACCTGATGAAACATTTTCTATATTATAGTGGTGAAGTAAATTAAAAAAAAAAAACATTTTTAAAGTTACGTATTTGAAATTTCAACTTTAATTATATTCCCAACTCTACTCCATTTTGATTACTTCTCAAATCACATTAAAAATGACCCACTTTACTCTTTTACAATGTTCTAAATCATTTTTACTTTGCTGATATAAAATTATTTGCCTTCCATGCCTTTTAATATGATGATTTATTTATAAAAAAAAAAAACCAGGTAGATAAGTGTACAGATGCTCTGCCTCCCCACGCTTTTTAAGTGGTTTGCAAAAGGGCAGATGCCATTGACCTTTCAGATGACTAGAGTATTGTCTCACAAAGAGGCCACTTTTCTATCCCTGATTAAATTTGAGATTGCCTTTCTCAAATAAAACATGAATGGATGGCTATTAATATGTTCAATAACCTGACTTTAACATCTAGAAATTTTAAAAAATTTTAGCCATAATATTAACATTTCTCTTTCTGGTGCTAGGTAATCTTTTCCACTGGAGTTGAATCACTTGCCAATGCAAATAAAGTCTTGGTTTTTATTTTAAAAGCACATGCAAAAAATTTCTATAGTAGCACCCAATTCCTAAGTAGTTTCAAACTTGTTATTTTATTTATTCTCTTTGGTTTGCTTGCACACACATTATTGACTATAGGGAAGTAAGGTCTTCCCGGCTCTCAGCTCCGAGACACACTAATCCTCTGGGCTTATTTTAATGCAACATTAAGTAGTGAAATTCGTGGCATTCTCAATAATATTGAAATGCTAAAGTCAATAACATTTTAAGTGGTTCTTTACTACATCCTTGAAAACAAGGTGAAGCTGTATTTACTCAACTCAGTTTACTGAAAGCAACTTCGCAGAGCATGAAAAAAATTATCCCAGTATACAATTTATTGGTGATCAGCTAAGAGAAAGTTTAAAATCTAGACTGATGATTCTTGAACTTTAATATGCTTAAAAATAATCTGAGTGGTGGTTAAATATACATTCCTTGTCAACACTTGCAAAGATTCTGACAAAGTGGGTAAAGAACAGGGATGAACCCCTCATGTTTAAGAAGCACAACTCAAGATTCTGGTGAAGACCATCATTGAAGAAAAACTGAGTAGACTAAGAAAAGGGATGTTTACAAACTTGCCAACCACTCTTCCAGAATATTATTTCTAACAGCTCATATTTTGAAAAAAAAAATGGATAGCAAGAGTTTTCAAGCTCTAGTCTGGAAAATAGGGACTTTAAAAACTAATGAAGGGTAGATCCGTTATATTCCTCATTAGATTTCTTTAATAACAATCTAAATGTTATGAATATATTTTTCTCCATTAAATGTTCAAGTGGCCCTCAAAATATATTTGGCATTTATAAGTATGGAATACTTTCTATGGCATAAAAATGTGATGGCAGTAAGCTACCAGAAACCAAGATTTTAGCAGGAGAAGAGGAAGATAACAGATATTTCTGACACAAGCATCAAAAAGTTGACATAAGCTCCATAGCATAAGTTGGCAAAGTCCCCCTTATGATCTCCAAAACTTCCTTATTTGTACCAAATACCTATTAACAACTGGATTTTATTTAAAAAAAAAAATTAAAAACAAAGCCAATAACAGTCCAGTGATACTGTGTTTCACAATAAAAAATACACACATATTTTATCTCTATTTCAGTGTCTGGCTCAGAGCTCCTAAAACCTTTGGAATTCCTAAGTGATGAGAGAAATAAAGGTATGTTAATATTCATAACAAACACTTTTCAATCATTTCTGAGTTGATGTTAATGAGGTGACTTTTGGGAAGCTGCTAAGGATGGGCTGGTTGCCAGGGGAACCATATGATTCAAGGGATGGCACTTTCAGTCCCAACCCCCTGACCTCCAGGGAAAGGACAAGGCTGTAGATTTAATCAATTACCAATAACCAAGAAGTTAATCGATCATGTCTAGGTAATGATGAAGACTTCATAAATAAGCTAGAGGATGGGATTTGGAGAGCTTTCAGGTTGGGAAACCAGAACACTTCCACATACCACCAGCTGGGGCCCTAAACTTCATGGGGATAGAAGATCCTTTGTTGGGGACCTTGACCAATACATCTCTTCAACTGGCTGTTAATTCACATCCTTAATATTTTTTGTAACAAATTGGTAATTGAATGAATAGCAGGATTTCCTGAGTTCTGTGAACTGTCTTAACAAATTAACCCAATGCACCCAAGGCAGAGATCATGGGAACTTCCAATTTATAGCTGGTTGTTTGGAAGCACAGGTAACAACTTGGACTTGTGACTGGTGCCTAAACTTGGGGGCATTTCTATGGGATTGAGCCCTTAACCTCTGGAATTTAATACTGTCTCCTGGTTGATAGTGTCATAATTGAGTGGAGTTGTAAGACACCCACCTGGTGTCCAAGAACTCCTGGGTGGTATGCAGAAAAAACCCATACAATAGAATTTGGTGTCAGAATTGTATAGTCAATATTATTTTTTGTTCTCAATATCAAGGCTATATACAGCTCTTGCTTAGAATCTAAAATTTCACAGAAAAAGTTCCATTTTAAAGTTCAATAATATATTACTAAGCAATATCATTTTTTGATTCCATGAAAGCCTCTACTTTTAAAAATTAATATCAATTTTATTTTTATTTTAACATTATCTATTTGCTGTTATAAAGAAGGAAATATCAGAACCAATATTTGATGTAACCCTGTAGTCTTCAAAAATTTCTAAAGCAAAATTTTTAAAATTTATTATTTGGCAAAATTCAAAACAAATGTAACTAATTCTAGATTTTGAAAAATAAATTTACTGGTTAGTAACAGACTTTACATGCAAATAGATACATTATTCCTATGTGTGAATGTATTTTTCAATTATAATTTAGCATGATAGGCTGTGACATCAAAACATAAACCTTCTTTAATTTTTAAAAGTATTTTACTTAATGGGATTTATGTAAACTATTAAGCTTGTATATAAGAGATGTGATAAAGCTTCAGTATCTGATTAATTTTTTTCCAAATATGAAAAGTCCAATTATTATCTGGCATAAGCTTCCTCCTTTGTTAGCTAATTTTTACAATATAAATTTTATTTTCAGAAATATAAAATTTTTATCTTTTTTATTTATTTTATCTAACTTTAATAGTAACAAAATGGTAATTTATAAAATAACACTTAAACTTCACATAGCAATATTGGCAGATACTATTGTGCGTATTTTAAATGTCAATTTATTCTCAGACAAATAAAAGTAGACACAAATCCAGAAACAGATCATGATTTTTCTCCAATTGAGAAATAAAAGCCCACCTAAGAAATTTATCTTTACCCTAAATCAAGAACCAGAATTAAATGTAGGTCCTATAACTCTGGTCCATCATGCTTATTTTAGCTTTACTTTGAAAATTAATAAAGGAAGAGATAGCGAATGTCAAATGCCCTTTGCATTTGTAATTGTTTGTGATTTTATGTAAGAAAATAATGAAGAGACACCTGCCCCATCATCACAGACTCTTAAGTTTAGTTACTACATTACAAAGTTTAAGTTCCTCATGACTAGCATTCTGTCCAGCAGCTTACTCCCTGCCATTCCCTTATCAGAAAAGAAAGTGTAAAACCTTTTAATTATAGAAAGTTCTCCTTGTAGATATCTTTTAAAATGATGAGCATAATGCACTTGAGACTTCTAGGTACTATGCACATATAACCACCATTATTCTGAAGGTCTTTGAGAAGTTACCAAATAGTAAATTATTTGCTTCATTTCATTATCTATTTTTTAATTCATTTAACCAATATGGTTTCAAAATATACTAATTAATTACTTACTTTAAAGAATATTTACAAAGGCCCTAGTATATGTTCTTCTTATATTATTAATGATTTGGTAAATACAAACATACAACGTGCTGCTCTTTCATAAGCATAAAGGGAAAAATAAACAAGACAAGTACCTATATACATCAAAGTAATATATGAAGTAATATATACATCAAAATGTACCACATGCAGTAAAAGAAGTACAAATCACAATGATAGTTCACGAAAGAAAGTAACCTCCACTTTGGAGATTACAGAATGAATTATGACTAAGATAGCATTTGAAATGAGTTTTAACACATTTGAAGAATTTTGACAAGTAAAATTGGTAGGAAGTATATTACAGGAAGAAAAAATAAGATGAGCAAAGCCAATTAGCCAGTCAAAACAAAATAAAACAAATAATTGAAGTTCAGAAATTAGTTGAGTTTGGTTGAAATAAAGAAAAATTTGTAGCAAAATAGTAGGAAATGAAGCTGATCATGCATGATTGAGAATGGAGTCAGGGCATTACCATCATTGGTTTGTAGTTTTGCAAAAATGCTCTAATTTCCCTCTTTTCTGTGTAATTTCTTTACATACCTTGTTGGCATTTTCACCAATAAAGTAAAATTCTAAATTACAAACATAATCATGTTTTTGGCTACTCATTATTTGATCTGTATGCCTTAATAGCAAGCCTACTGCTATAATACAGTTTTCAAGACACTTACTTCATAAACTGATATCCTGAAACCTGCCTAGCTTCATGCTTATTGTTTCTTAAGGGAAAGCTATCCTGGTGTCCTAACACTCCAAGTGATACATCCCAAAGCTACTTACAGTTTCTCTAAAAAGATAATTGGCACACTTCATAATATTTCTTTATTTAGTTTTCTACCACTGGGGACAATACGCTGTGCAAGGATTGGGATCATCTGTCTTTATCATTTTTTATCTTTAATATCTTACATTGTGACTGCTGTATATTAGGCACATGTATGTGGTCAATACAAAATTGTGAATAAAATGAAGTGGTGTCATTTCTTTTTTATGCTAAGTCTGAAATCTGGTGGATATATTCCATTTTTAATACATTTCAATTTAGATGACCACATTTCAGGGGCTCAATAGACACAGTTGTACAGTGCTGGTCTAAAATTAAAAAAACAAAACAAAACAAAACAAAACAAAAAAAACCAAACAAGTGACAAGGTGTTTTCTCTATAACTGTAGCACTGTGCTGGAAACCTATTGGGTGATAGGAATTTACATTTTTTTAAAGCAATCAACAAGCCAAAATTCTCCAATGATTATGTTTTCTTTTTCTATTCACATTTTTTAAAATATTATATTCTGTGGCTTAATGTATATAGGCAATATTGCTGAGTCCCTAAGAACATGGCCTAATTCTATAAAATATCACTAATTCAATAATATTAACCCAGACAATATGGTTGATTACATGCACACAGCGATCACTCAATATGTAATTTCCTATTAGTAACTCCTAAAACTTTTCTCAGTGTTCATTAAATATTTTTTTAAAGGAGATAAATTTCAAAAGCACTTCTTTCTATCTCTGGAATGCCTTCCTCAGTCACCCAGCATGTAGCCATTTTGAGGACAGCTTTATGAGAAAGCATTAAACAGGAATTTAGAGTGACAGAAGTTTTGCTACATCATTTCTCTGTCACCTATAGTTTGAAAATGAGGAACCTTTTGATTGAACATGATCTTTGAAATATGCAGCTTCAGTTATTTGCTGTAGGGAAAAGGATTATGCTCAAATTTATTTGTACTCAAAATTGCCTCCTTCACTGACTTACTGCTGAGTCTAAACTCATTGCTTATCACTTAAGGGCCTTCATTCTCTGCAATCCTGCTGAAGGCAAGCTTCTCAACAGGATTTCTTGTTTACTAACTTCAAGAAAATATTATAACACTTTCTGAGAATACTGGTTGGTATCACTTCACTTCATTTTTCCATTAGCATACCTTTAGAAATTTTACATAGTACCATCATACTGAGACAAGGAAGAGGGGAAACACATGTCATGAATGTCTTTGCCTTAGAGTGATCTATTAGTTAGATCAAGTGTCAGCAAACTTTTTCTCTAAAGGGTTGTTTTTCTAGGGAGATAACATTCCACTTAGTTGGGATTTAAAGGTGGTGCTCCCTGTAATCAAATTGATCACAAAAGTTCATTTGCAAAAACATCCTCAGTTCACCGCTGCACAAAGTAGTCAGTCATGCAAACTTGGCTTGCAAGCCGTAGTCTGACCATTTGCAAACCAGAGGAAAGCTGAAGGCACCTGGAGTCCTCGCTGTGTGTCCACGAGCACGTTTGTTTATATGTGAAGCTAAATGAGTATGGAGAACAACTGTAGTATATTTCACTCTTTTTAAAAAACTGGTCCTAGTCTTCCCCTGTTGTGGTGAGAAGGTATTTTAAAAGAGCTGTATTCATTTTCTGTTATTGCTATAAAAATTGCCATAAGCTTAGTGGCTTGAAACAGATTTATTAACATATAGTTCTGGAGTGTGGAAGTCCAAAATCAGTCTGACCAAGTTCTGGCTGAGGGAAGGAACCATTTGCTTGCATTTTCAAGTTCTAGAAGCTGCAGCAGTCTTGATTCATGACCTTTTATTAACACTGCTCCAACTTTTTACATCCATCATCACAAATACTAGTACTAACTAATCATTCTATTATATCTGCCTTTTATAAGGATTCCTGGGATTACATCAGGCCCATCTGGATGATCCAGAATATTCATTTATTTCAAAATCCCTAATTGAATGATCCTGACATACACAAAATTCCTTTACTATGCAAGTTTGCATATTCAAAGTTTCTGAAGACTAGGATCTAGACATCTTTGAGGCCCTTACTCAGCCCACCACAGTAACTTTCTGTATTTTATTCAGCGTGCTGAATGCTTTATATTTAAGGGTTTCACTGGCTTTTCTATGCCAATTAAAAGATTCTTCAAGTTCACTAAACATTTTAATATCTATATCTTCTAATCAACATGTATATTTCACAAAAATAGTAATATGGGCATTCAACATTTTATTTCTGAGTACATAGGAGTCCCACATGCATTTTTTTATTTAACTATCAGAGCACTAGTGAGCTATGTATTATATCCTCATTTTACTTAATGCGATGGTTTAATATCAGCTGACTACAACTACTAAATGTCTGAAAAGCAGTGTGTAACTGCAGTGTGTAACTGATACTTCTTTCAAAACACAGTCCTCTTCTGAAATAATCCTAGATAGAAAAACATGTTTGAAAAATTAGTGAAGAATGAATTTCCTTCTTTCTTTCCAAATCAAATGCAGGAAATCAAGCATATGAAAATCATATTCCTCTTTCTTCTTCTGAATGTAGATTAAGAAATGTTAGAAATAATTAAATAGGGAATAAACAGTTTTAATTTAATATAATCAGGTTGGCACTCAGCTACCTTAAGTAGACAGGAAGGAGATAATTTGATTAAACTAATGGATGATATTTGGGAAAATTTAAAGAGATTTTTTTCAAGATTGATTAACACTTACCTTTATAATTGAGAAATGCATTCAAATTTGAATTGCAAATTCCATTCACATTTTATATAGATCTATAGAAAAGATACTGATATTGTGGAATAGGAATAATTAGGCATCAATTCAATAAAGATAGGAGTTCAAAAATTATGGACTTAAAAATATTATTGTATAGTTAATATTATTTCATATATGTAAAAATTAACCTGAATGAAATGTATCAACTTTTAAAAAACATACTATTTTATAAATCCTGTAGGATGTAAAAAAGTAGAATTTTTCACAAATAAAATAAAAATCTGTGATTTAATATACCAGGTGCCAAAAAACATATATACACATTTGAAGAGATTTATCTATTAATATGTATTACATAAATACTGATGGTAACCACTTTGAGCACCTCTTATAAATGTAGAAGTCAAGCATGACTTCTATTCATCTTTGGTTATTGTATTACAATTTTAATACAGCTTTTTCCCTTCTTAAAATGTGTATACATTTTTGACACCCTCTGTATGATCAGCAGCTTTATGATGAGCAGATGATCATTTGAACAACTCTCATCAGCACTTAAATTTTCAGATGAATTGTTTAATGTAGCAAATCTGCCTTATTTTGTACATATAAAACTGACATATGTGAAAATTTTGACAGAAATGTGTTTTTATTCCAGATAGAAGAAATACTTGGAACTCTTAGTTCACAATGGAGAATAATCCATTTCTCAAGAGTATTAGAAATGTCATTTGTTCTAAAAGACACACAGGTCAGATTTTCCTTCTGTTCACTTTGCTGCCTAATAAAGTGGAAACCAGAGTAGTTCTCCAAGCATGTTCCCCAATTAAGGATAAGAAGTGGTTTTGTAGTGTCTGAAGTGTAAAATAGATCTGTGAAAGCTACAACACTAGCCCTAAGGAAAAATTACATTATGAAAATTTTGAGAATAAATTTTGCAAAACATAATGTATCATGCAAATAAATAACAGTGACATTTAACATCTATAAACCAAATAGAAAAGTGTTGTTTGAGAGATTAGAAATGACCAAATGTCTCAAAAGATTTCATTTTAAACATGTATTAGAGAATGAAAATTATAGATATTCTAAGGAAACTTGCCATTGATAATTTAAGGAAATTTAAAGAGAATGATGTGCAGGGAAAATGTTTAAATAACTACTAAAATAGATAAACTGACTATAGTTAGAAAAAAATGTATGAAGGCACTAAAAAGAAAAGAAGAAATTGACTATAAAGAATTCATAACATTTCTCGCTGTTAATGGCTTCAAGGGAAAATGTAATCTATATGGCAAAAATCAGAGGAAATTGTACAATAAAACTAGAAATGCATTCATACATATTACAGGAAGAGAGAAAATAAGTCATACATTTTAAAGTACTGGTATATATTACAAAATACACCTATACCTCAAGCCATTTGCACAGTGTCCAGGTTCTCTATGAGGGCCAAAGTGTGGGAGTCACACCCTGAACTTAAAAGTGTGTGCTTTAAACATTATCTTTTTATCCATTGTCCCCAGATGACATGGATGGTGTATATACCATGTGTCAGACACCAGGCTGGATGGTTTTACATGCATTGTCTCATTTTCTTCTAAGAAAATTTCTAGGAGAGACATACTGTAGTGGTATTAAATGGATAAAGAAACTGGTTCTACAGAATTTTATTGCTTTTTTAAAATCACATATTTGACAGGTAATGAATGAAAGAAAGGATCTACGATTTTCTCATTCTAAGCACAATGCTCTTCCCAATATTCAATTCTGCCCTCCAGCAATGAGGAAGAAAAGCCAAGGATCCTCTCACATTTTAGTGTAGAGTTTAGGGTATGGGTGAAACAGAAGGAAGGCACCCACTTTGAACAGTGTATTGTTTGACCTAAGAGTAGCTACCAAATGTGTCCCACCGCAGATTTATATGCAACTCATTTGACCAAGTAGCTCACTGAAATTATCTTTGTAGAGACTATTTTCTTCTTATATGAGTTTGAATTCCATTAGGATTTTCTACTCTCTGCTGCCCCAACCAAAATAAAAATCTGGATTGTTCTTCAGCTGAGTTTATTTTACTAAGTCTCACACCTGCATGTGGTGGGTATGGGATAGGGCATAAGTCTTGTTAAGTAAAAATATATTTGTTTAGGATCTACTATGTGTAAGATACTTAGGAAACACTATTAGAATAAAATATAGATAGAACATTTCCTTTATTCTTGAGATCTTAATAGTCTGAAGGGAGAAACAAGCCCCAAATAAATTATAGTTATATGTGTGCATACACACATGTGTATATAGTTTTACATAGCTTTGTTTTAATATTAAATCATATCAATATCATATAAAGAAGCAATTTGTTAGAATGCTTGTTTTTTACTAAACTAATATAGATTCATATGAATAGGAGAAATCTTAGATAGTAATATTTTTTACCAAGAATATGATGTTACAAAATAGTAAATAAAAATAAGAAGAAAATTTACTCAGATTTATTTTATCAAATTAAAATATTTGGATGTGCCCTGATCAGCCAAGTGTCCCGTTCCAAGATACAATGTCTAGATATGAGTGCAAAATTCGGATATTGTCTTGCTAAGTCAGAGAACACTGATATTTTCTTTTTTATAGACTCAGTCTGTATTGGTATAGGCTAAAATAACATTTATTTTTCTGGCTGTCACCTCACCTGTTTGATCTTCTTGTCAAGTGAAAGATGTAGCTTTTCACAGGCCACATTTTCAAGAATTCATATAAAGCAGCAGCCACTGAGGAGAATCCTCTATCAGATGGCATAAAGCTGAGTCTCCTGAGACTGCCTCCAAGTTCCAGTCAGAAACTTTGATTGCCTAGTCCTCTGAATCCTAACAGTTTTGTCACTTATTTGATAGTTTCCTGTTACATGCAGTTAAATTTAATCCTGAGACACCCAATTCTACAAAATTGCTACCTTGATTTGCTATTCCTCTTTCCACAACTCCGTCACCAGTAAGGTAACTACACTTTTGCCCTCAACTTCACGAGACTCTATTGGTAATCCCTTAGTTTGTCTTTTTTTTTCTGGTCAAAATTTCATTTATCCTCAGTGACTACTCTGTTTTACTAACACCTTTTATCTACATGGATGATCTCACCTCCTCCATTACAGGTGAAGAACTACTGAGGCATGAACTACCTCTACTCTCTCCCATCATCCATCACACACAACCGTTCTCCTGGTCTTCATTTTCAGATGATGAAGTCACTCTCATTTCAGTCAATATCAATCCTTCCAGGTCTGCATTTATTCCTCTGCTAGTAAATTAGCTTCTTTATTTCCTATCTAAAAAAAATTTTTTCCTACTGATTATTTCACATTAGCCTACATAAGTCTTCTGATGATAGAAGAAAATAATGGGGGTAAAAAACCACTTCCTTTAATGGCTTCTCATCATTAATGCCATTCCATCTTTCCTTTCTCAGCCACGATTCTTGACAGAATGGATTATATTCACTGTAAGAATTTTTTCAATTCTGAGCCACTGTCCAGACTTTTGCCTCATGACTTCCATTCATACAAAGCCCCTGAATCCATCATAAGCAAAATCATTGACATCCCCAGTGTCTATAAATTTTTATCTTACTAAAATTATTTGATGCTTTTTATTATTCATTACATAATTCAAGTCTCAAAACCTTTTATTTTTATTGCATTCTTTTTTCTGAAATTTTCTCCCTCACTGGTTTTCTTTCTTGTCCTCACAATAAATGTTAGAAGTCTTTGGTTGTATTTTATGTTTCCTCTGATTTTTTTTTTATTCAAACATGTTTTTATTTGGCAATTGTATCCATTCTCTTATTTTGACTATAACAAAAGTTTTAGTCATGATTTCTATGTTATATCCACAAAAATTCAGGTGTGTGTATAAATCTGCTCACCAAATATTTTCATTTGGCTCTCTAGTGGACATCTAAAAATTTTTATGTCAAAACTGAATTTATATATTTCCTTCAGAATATAAATTCACTGTACTATTTCTTTTATAAAGTATTCCCAAATTCATTTATGATCAGTTGAGCAGTTACCCAAGTCAGAAAACTCAGTTATCCCATAATAAACATCTTTCATCCAAATCTAACAAATCACTGGTTTCCACAGTTTTACCTGTTTATTCTCAAAATTGTCCCTTACTTATGTTGTTACTACCACTGCTTTAAGATAAGGCTTGTCATTCCTGATTGCTCAATTACTACAGCCTTCAAATTGACTTCCTTACCTCCAAGCATTCTCTTCTGTTGATGTTCCTTCTCCAATATACATACCAACCTTTTGATCCTCACCTTTAAAAAGCCTTTGATCACATCTATTGTCTGTAACATAGAAGAACTCAGGCAACATGCAAATGTTTCTGCCATCTTCTTCAGCCTCATTACAGGCCATCACTCAAAAACAATTTATAATCAAGGAATGACAGACTGCATATTTTCCTTACACACTCAGAAATATTTCATGTCTTGGTATCTTTATCCACATTATCTAACCTGAAAAAACTTCATTCTGTATTGTCACCCATGTATTCCCCAGAACCAAGTATCTCTTACAGAACAGATCATTTCCCATCTACCCACCTGCAGTTGGTGGCCTTTTCCTGATCCTGTAACTCCACCATACTCACCATACTAGATATAAATGCTGTTGTCATATCCTTGAAAGCTGATACTCTCCTTAGTTTACCTGTATGTATCTTCAATGTCAGATACTTAGAATAATATGTTTAATAAATATTTACTGAATTTGGACGTTTTCAAAATGAACAGCTTAAGAACAGATCCCATTTAATACTCACTCATTTAATTTGTAATTCCCTACTGCTTATGGAACAAATGACCATGAACTCAGTTTCTTAAATGAACACAAATTTATTCTCTCCACAGTTCTGGAAGTCAGACATCTATAATAGGTCCATTGCACTATATTCTTTTAAGAAGCTCTAGGAGAGAATGTGCTTCCATGTTTTTTCCAGCTTCTATAAAACACACTTTTTGTCTCAAGGCCCCTTCCTCCATCTTAAGAGCCACAGCTCATGACATCTCTCCTCTCTGACCTCTGCTTCCATCCTCAAATCTTCTCTCTGTAACTCTGACCTTCCCACCCTCCTCTAATAAGGACACTTGAGATTGCACTGGATCCACCCAAATAACTCAGGATAATCTCCTCATTTCAAGATTCTAATTTAACACAAATGCAAAGCCTCTTTTAAAGTAAAGTATTATTTTCACAATTTCAAGGGTTATGACTTGGTCATCTACTGAAGAAAGGTCATTATTCAGCCTACCATGGTAATCTAACCACAAAAATTTATATTAAGTTTCCTAAAACTATGTTCCTCTAATATTGACTTATATCTTTCTCAAATATGTATTATAAAATATAAACTAAAATTCCCTTATTTGGTATCACCTGCTAATTTAAAATTGTACTTTTTTTTATCGTGACCCAGTTGATTGATTAAAAATATCAGCCAATGTAATTAACACAGGGCTTTGTGGAAACTCCTCAATATAGCCAGGCTTCTATTTATTTAGTTTTTTATCCAGCAGTTACTTTTCTGACTCCACTGCTATCAGGTCCATTTTTATCCTACTTGTCCAAAGGAAATTGTGAAATGCTTTGTGCATTTCTTATCAAAGATGGTACACAATTGCTCTTCTCTTAAATTATATCAAAATATTTTAGTTTATCTGATCTATGCTTAATGACTTCTGCTACATAAATAAAATGTTCAGTAAATCATAGTCTATAAAGTTCAGCTTATGAAAAAAATTCAAAAATGGAGTATTCAGACTTGTCTCTATCTTCTAAAGTATTATTTTTTATCTTTTTGAAAATTAGGACACTTCTCCATATACAATCTTTTAACATTTATACATTTCCCAATTATTCCTGATACATTTATAACAATCATCCTGTAATCAAATATGAAAGTCTATAATTTAGCTAAAATGTTTTAAATCTTCTAGATTTATTTATCAGATTTATACTTTGAATGTTTCATATTAACAAATAGCAATAATAAAATAGATTTTTACATTTCTGTATTATATGCATATATAATATATAAAATACATATACGGGGCCTGGTAGAAGTAATGCTCTTTTGAATGAGCTGGTAATGTATACCAAATCTTTTATTACAAAACCATAAGCATGTAATTTTGTATCATAACAATTTTTTATCTACTTAAAAAAAGTGTTACTCTTCCAGAGCCTGTATTTAATATATAGCATGCATTAGAAATAAACTAGACTCATAAACACATATTAAATATAAATGCAATATATGCACAAATACATGTGTATATTTGGTATCACTCTATTGGTAGCTAGAAAAAAATGAAAGTGAATATTTTTATTAAATATTTTGCAAGAAGAATTTCTTCACAAGATTGTTAAATTTGGTATCTTAGAGCTTATGCAAATGTAAAAGAATGTACATTTTCTAATGACTGTGAGCTATTTAAAAAATAACATTTAACCATAAAGAATAAATATAATCTAATTTTGGGACTATTTGTCATCTTCAATTTCGTTTATAAATCACATCCCAAATTCCTTCTTAAAGATGATATAAACTGTTTTTACCTTATATATAAAGAATTGTTATTTTAAAATTTCATTTATTGAAATAACATATTAGACAACTTAGATTTCTGAAAAAACACAATTTTTACTGTAAAAACATTTGGCTTTTCTATTTCCTTTCTGATGGTTGGTGTCAAGGCTGTACATGAAAATGTGTGCTGAACAGATCTTGATGCTGATGAAGTGTGAGTGATGCCACCTTCTGCAGCTGAGGAAACACACTCTGTGGGGCCTGAACTTGGGCCCCAACGTGGGAAAGGCTTTGAGGTCATCTTGAAAATATTATTTACTTTCTGTTTGCAGTGTTAAATATAATATAATGGAAGTTTGAGATTCTAAATTTTTTTTTATAAAGGTTTTGAAATAATTTCAAGTCATGGTTAGGGGAAATGTATTCCAATCTCCTCTTAAACCTTTCTCAAGACAATGAATCTGATAGCAATTAATCTGAAATTCAATGTAAAACCTTCTCTAGAGAGACACTTAAATTAAAAACTATTCACAAAAGAATATCATTGACAATTCCTAATGTCTGTTGGCTCATAATTTTATATGATGTATAATGTAAAAGTAAAAGTAATAATAAGTCTATATTTAATTTTTTATGTTAAAGAACTCCAAAAGTCATTATATAACTTGTCAAAAATTCATATTCATCAATGAATTGAGCTAATAAGTTAAAATATTATCCCGTTCCATGGTTAAAACTTTCGAAATATCTCAAATAAGGCAAAATGAACTTAGGCTGTATATCCCTGAAAACTGTTTTGGTTTCACAATACATGTTCTTCTTATACTACTTATTTAGTCTTATTAATATGATCAATATTAAATTGTCACTTTAAAGATAAAACTGTTCTTGGGATGAAAGAGTTGGGTATATGGTCAACTGTACATATGCTCGGGCTGATGTGAAATCTTAAATAGTGAGCAAGAAAAATATTTTATGAAATAACTTCTATTTACCAATTAACATCACATTAAACAGGAAGGTAAGGAAACTTGGTTGACCAAAATAAAATTTAGTTAAACAAGACACATGTTTCATCACATAAAAAAGCAAGTATTTGTATAACTAGAATGCCCTGACGTATAGATTTTTAGATACCACCATTGTCCTTGAGATTATAATCAAATGTACTTTGAGTTCAATAAAAGAGTTGAATTATTATAAACCAGTTTGAGGTCATTAGTGTAAAACCTAATTTTATGACAGGAAAGAATCTGGCAGTGGCCATGTTCTTTTATCTTTTTATTTGTTTTTCAAAATGCAAATACTATAAATGAGATTTTAGATTCATTTTTAATACACGAGCTGAATTTGGACTTAGATTATAGATATATTATTATTATTATCATTATTATATACCATTTAAATGAGAAAAACTGAGGAAAAAATATCAAAATGTAATTAGCACATTCTATCTTATATTTAAGATATAAATATACACCTGGGTTATGAGAAATCTGTAGATTTCTCCCATTATAATGGGAGTTATATACTGAAAAGACAGAAATCTTATATTAATAAATACCAATGAGCTTTTGATACTTTTGCTTCTTTTATTAGGCCCATAACTAAACTAAATTATGAAAAGTAAGGATTATTGAAGTACCACTTAAGAAAATACTGATTAGAAATTGCACAGAGTGGAAAAAGTAAAATATAAATGTGTTTTTTATTTTGGGTCTTCTGAAAAATTTTGTGACTTTGGTGCAAGGTATAATAGAGATTACTTAAAAAGACCAATGAGAATGTAAATATGGTAGGTAGCATCTTAAAATTTGTACAAAATGCCTTCAATTTCACATGAATATGCCCTGAATTATGCAATATTTCCTGTGCTTACAGCTGCTAATCTGTTCTAAAAACCTGGCCTTAAAAGAGTAAAGTGTTGAAATTCTCTAGACAGAGAGTAAGAACTTATCACATGTTTCAGTTTATACTTTGTAAGTGTTCAGCTAATCTTCTTCCTTTAAAATATGCTTTAAATATGATTGCAAGAGATTCAGAACTCATCAAATTATAAGTAGGCAACATTGGTGTTTTAGCTGTATTCTCACCTTAAAATAGGTGTAAGGCAATGGTTAATCATAGAAGTAAAATAATAGAAATAAAATCAGATGACATAAACCATTTATCATCAATCATTCATAATTGTAAATGTTTGTGTATGTGTGTCAAGGGTCAAGTTTAGTGGAAATAACTTTGTTCTTTTTATCATAAATTTCATACACACACACACACACACACACACACACACACACACATATACATACATATATGTGTGTGTGTGTGTGTGTATGAAATTGGGCAATTCACTGTTAACAAAATTAACGGAAGCCAAAATACTTTCTCCCATCTTCTACTGAGATTGCAAGAATAAATCAATTTAAGGGGTGAGAGTTTCATAAGTAATAAACTCTCATGAGCAGATGATATTAGTTTGACTTAACTTGCCTGGTGACCACTACCATCCCCTTTTAAGCAGAAATCCTGGTTATCTTCAATGACTGACTTCAACAAGCAAATCAATCAAGCATATATCGAAAGCTTACTAAATCTGAGACTCAGAATGTAGTTTTTGAGCTGATATAAAGATGAATAATGGGTATTCCCAGCATTTAAGCAGTATTTAATGTAGTTGAAGACACTTTAGCTGCAATTCACAAGTCAATCTTATTTTTTAGGATTTTATTCCAAAATAATCAATATTCCTTGTTGAGAGATAGAGTAACCATGATCTGCTTAACTGAAGCAGAAGTCATTAAAGCCTTTTGATGACTAGAGACACTTAAATAGTAATTTTAACAAATTGTTGAAGGCTGAGTGTGGTCTAGTCTGAGAGTAAAAAAGGCCATATTCTTGGGGGCTACTACATTTTTTTTACCTGAATAATTCTGGCAGGTTTTCATGGCAAAGATGCAAGATCTATTCCTGATTGTGCCATGGCAAGGGAAAAACAAATAAAACCAGACTTAGACATAATAAAGGACTACTCCCCAGGGTGAAGGACTTCACCAGAGCACAGTTCTGAAATTTTATCTCAGCTAGAGGAAGAAAAATGTTTCTCCACTCATGTCATCCCCAGTCTTTCTCTATCACATAAAAGAGAAAATCTAAAGAAATGAAAATCACAGTCAAGGGGAAAGAAACTTCACAGAAATAAATTAGGAATGCTAAAAATAGAGAAAGGAAAAGGGGGAAAGCTATACCACTGGAAAAGAAACAGAAACATTTGTAAAGGCCACTGTCCTAAGATACAGTCCCACTAAAAGACTAAGATTTAATCAGATTATAGAATGCCCCTTGTCTACCACACCTAACAAGGTTCCAGATGAAAGAGCTGTGAGACTCATATTCTGTCTGAGAAGCAATGCATAGGAACCCTCAAATCTTAAAAGGCAGGCAAAAACAAGCACACTAGAGAAATTTAAAGCCTCTGGTCCTTAGCCACAGCAAACATTGAACACAGCTAAACTTCTAGCCACCTTAAGACAAGTATTCATGCAAAATGCCTATTTACTTCAATATCTGTTATCCAAAACAACATGGCTGGTTGTCAACAAAAAAAAGTCAAAACATGTCAATAGTCATAAATACATATATAATTGCATACAAAAATACATATATACATACATACATACATATCTGGAAAATATAAAGTAATCGTCAACATGAAATTCAAATGTGACTCAGATATTAGAAATATCAGATAGGGAATTAAAAATTATAATGATTAACTGTTGCCTTACAGCTGTCAAACCATCATGCCCCCTTAATAGATGGTTTCACAATGACTCCATCCCCTGGGGTTGTGCATGTGTGTGAAGGCATAGTATGTGTTGGAACACAATGGGAAGTTTCAGGAAAAGCAGCTATGAGGCACGAAACTCACAGACCATGGGAAAAACAAGTTTCACTTCCTTGTATGTCCACTAATAAAAGCTATGCGTTGGCGTGATTCGGGGCTCAGGCCTTGAGAATTGAGTCCCTTGACCCAGCTTGTACTCTATTCTTGGCTACTGTCTTTCTTCACCCTGTGCCGCCTTTCATGCTTCCTATAGCTCTTGTCATGCAGGATGCAACAATTAACATGCTAAGAGCTCTAATGAAAAAGGTAGACAACATGCAAGAACAAATGGGTAATGAAAGCAGAGAAATGGAAGCTCTTAAGACAGAATCAAAAGGAAATGCTAAAACTAAGAAACAGTAACAGAAACAAATTAAAAAAATGTCTTCAATGGGATCATCAATAGACTCAGTATGGCTAAGGAAGGAACCTGTCAACTTGAAAACAGGTCAATAGTCTCCCCAAACTGAAATAAATTTATAACATACATACGAGGGCTATCCAGAAAAAATCCAACCATAAATGCCTCTATTCTTCATATTACATGGCTGGATACTTTCCAGACAGTCTTCTTGTAATTGCAATATCAAAGGGAAAAAAGAGGAAACAGAATGAAGAAATACTGAAAGTTATAATGGTCTAGAACTTTCCAAAAGTAATGGCACATATAAAATCTTCAATCCAGAAAATTCAGAACACCACGAAGGGTAAATACCAAAAATTCTACACCTTGCTATATTATGTTCAAACTATAAAAATCAAAACCAAGATCAAAAATAACTGTTAAAAAAAATAGAAAAATTTACCTATGTAGGAACAAGAATAATAAATACAATGAATTTTTTATCTGAAATGAAGTAAGCAAGAAGTGAGTGGAGTAAATATACAGTGTTGAAACAAAAGGGGAAAAAAATTCCACCAACCTAGAATTCTCTACCCAGTAAAAGTAGACTTCAACAGTGGAGAAAAATAAAGACTTTCTCAAACAAACAAAAATTTAGAGACTTCATTGCTATCAGACCTGCTATGCAAGAAATGTTCAAGGAAGTTTCTTCAGGTAAAAGAAAATACTGTAAGTTAGAACTTACATTTGCATAAAGAAAGAGCATATGAGAAGAAATAAATGAAGGTAAAATAAAACCCTTTAATCTTCTCCTTTTAATTGGCTTAAAAATAGCTCCTTATGTAAAGCAAAATGTATAAAAATGTACCAAGTGATTATAGTTGATGGATAAATAAAATTAATAATATCAATGTCAGAAGGTAGAAATGGGGTTAAACTATTGCAAGTTACGTGTACTTTAGGTGAAGCAGTATAATGTTATTTCAAAGTGGACTTAGATTATTTAAAAATGTATGTTGTAAACTTTAGAGACATCACTAATATATATTTTAAAATATATGTAAATGATAAGGTAAAATCATATAAAATGGTCAATTAAAACCAAAAAGGCAGATAGGAGGAAGAAACAAAAGAAACAATGAGTAAATGCAGTGAATTAAAAACAATTACAAAGATGGTAGATGTTGATGGTAAATTATTGATATATCTATATCAAAATTATTTTAAATAAGTACAGGAATTAAAAGAAAAAGACTGTCAGAGAAGATACAAATCAAGACTAGAGTTAAGGAGTCTCGCAGTATCTGCTTTTCCTTCTTGTCCACTTCAAAAACTTGTACAACATGTGCTCTAACCTTCCTGGATTCATATCCAAATTCACTCACACATGGCAAAGTCCTTTTTCTAACACAATGACCAACTGTGCATATAATGTTGTCATTTAGCCTGGGTAATTTACCTATTAATTTACTGAGCTTATATCATCTTATTATTCAAGTCATTTAATAAAACTGCTGAATTTTGACAGCCTTAAAGATTGCTTCCTATCAACAATTTTATGTATATGTGTGTGAACAGGCAATCTGTATTACAAACAAACCAAAGTGTCCTATAATTTAGTCCATACTTTCTCTTCTTGGACACAAGGATAGCAGGGAACATTCAATCAAATAATTTATTGAAACCTAAGCAAATTACCCTCCATCCTAGTAATCATGGAACACTATGTAAAGGGCATAAAATATTTTTAGTTAAAGAGTACTGGCTACTTAGGCTCCTTATTTATTTGGACTCCCTTGTTTAATCCTGAACTCTAGTCCTCCCAACATGACCATCATTTGAGAAGAGCTGCTATGTACATAAAACTCAGAATCCCACCACTAAGATCTAGAAGTGTGGTTTCTGCTTACTTGTGCCCTATACTAAGAGTGTTAGTTTACCCATCTCTATTAACTTTACTTTTGACTCTATTTGAAATTGACTTAATGAGTCATGTGATTTGAGCATTTTCATTGGGTGATGAGTTTTCTGTCTAATATATGAGATAATTTATTTAGAAGACTGGTTGAAGGATGTCACCCCATTGAAGTGATTTCCTATGCAATAGGAAAACTTTAAATCATTATATATTCCCTATCATTGGTAATTTACACAAATGACTTATTTCTGAAGAAGAGGGTGACTACCTTATAATTTAGGTCCATCTTTCACTCTATAATACAATATTCTATCAATCTAAAGAGGAAGTAAAAATTAATCAGAGATTATTAGAGAATGATGTAGTAAAGTATATCACAAAATATATTTTTAAAAATAAACCATATTATGCCTCATTGATATTCGTTTTTACTTTTATAAAATTAGGAGAGACATAGGATTTTAATATATTCAATAAAAAGTAAGCTTTCTAAATATGAAATATTGCTCCAATTCTAAATGTGCACCTACTTCTGCCATATTTCTGCTCTACACATTTATTTACTTTCCCTAAAAATTATTCATACTCAATTAGCTTTATAGAAGATATTGACACAGATAAAATGATACATTTCTTAATTATAACACTAACAATTCTATCATCCATTACAAATATCCTGAGTCAATTTAAATGTTGAAGATCTAATAAAAACATATTTAATTAGTATGCTTCATCATAATAGTAGTGTAATTTGAGGCAATGAACCCATAAACTCAAAAACCTGACATATATTAAAGTGAACATTCATTTAGGTGGAAACAATATTCAAATAGCCACATATGATGAAATCAGCTACTCTTGTAGCATTTTCTTACTTAATGAAATCATCTGGAGATGAAAAAATTTTATAAAATACTTGAAACACTCAGAAGAGAAAATCAATAAAGCAAGTTTCTTCAAAGCATTAATAACAAAATTATTCATATTAATACTAAAAGATGACCTAATTCACATGAACTCCTTTATAAAACAGTAGATAACAAGAAATATGGAGCAATGAAACTCTTTATATTTGATATTGTAGAATTGTATTATTTATTAGAAAGAAAAAGTTAAAAATTAATTTAAATTACTGAAAATTTGAATATATTGGCTTTGTATTTCTTTTAAAAAGGAAGATAATATTTAATATATTTTCATAATTTAAAGTAGAAATTGGGCACATTTTACATTCCCAATTATTTTAATTATAATAAACAACCAAGTAATCACTTAAGGCAGAAATGCATTTGTCCTGTGAGAATGGATCTAAATAGAGATTAAATGCAGTTTGTAAACTACAAAGGATTTAATTTTTAGATATAATAACTTGGTTGTCTTAGATGTTCTTGTTTGTTAAATTTTTAAATATCTGAAAACATGAGTATTTATGTTGTTAAATGATTTACTTTCTAAATAAAGAATGTATACCTTCTAAGTGAGAGATACCTTCTCAACTCATTTAAAATAATTGAAATGTTAAAGGTTTATGTTAGAGAAGGAATAGCAAAATGCATGATGACTTTTTTAAAATGCCAAATCTAAAACAAATTCTTAGGCCAGGGATGGGATTTGGGTTTCTGCCTTGATATCTAGAAAAAAAAAAAAATGTTAAGCTAACAGCAAAGATCAGCCAAGTTAACAACAGTTTTATTCTTCTATAATGTTTTGAAACTCCATTTTTACGTAATGCATTCATTCTGCAGTTGCCATATGAAATCCCTTCTTAGTATGTCACCACAGGGAGGAAGTCCTCGAGTTCCTATGCTGAGTTTGTGGTGTCTTGCTGTTAGGCTTTTTTCATGCCCAGCCCAAGTACTGCATTTGATGCCAGTGATAGAATGGAGCAGTTTTTAGAATCCCAGTGGTAATTCACATGTTTGCTTTTATAGTTCTGTTTTCTTAGTACAATAGGATTTCTGAGCAGATAACAGTTGGTACAGTCTTCATGCTCCTTCACTGAAAATAGAAGACACCACTACTCCATTGGCACAAATATAATTATATGTCTGTTCTCCATTACAATTTATTCTTTGATGGAATATTTAAAAGAATAAATGGATCATGGAAATCAAGGACCTCAGGTGGGAAATAAGTTGAAAAACTACAATATAAAGCTAACTAGAAAAAATCTCTCATCATAACTTTAAAATTGAAATTTCATAGTAAAGCAAAAATATAGTAGCAAAAGGTTTCACTGTGGTACAAAATATTTTCACATACTAATATTAGCTGCATTACGTTGACATAGCATATCTTAATTATCGTGTAAGAAATTCTCCCAGTTCAAATACAATGTGCACACAATTTTGTTCTGAATTCCATTTTCTGAGGACATTTGAGTCTGGATGCATGAATCTTATGTGGGGCAGAGTGTCTCTGTTTAGCTAACTGCTGATTCTGTTTAAGTTGTGTTGTATAAAAAATGATCTCTGTAATGAAGATTTAAGTGCCACATGGTATGTGTATGCCAGTCTAAGAACATCACTGAGGTCTCTTATTTGGTGTTTTTATCCCTGATTGTGCATGCAAGATTCAATTTTTTTCAGGAGAAATATGGACCTAATGAAAATCCTTGGCCTGGATGGACAGCATCATCCATCTTAATAGATGAATAATTCCACTGGTTCCTTCTATCTCCATATTTGCAGAGCATCTCATAATAATTATGATAAAGTCTCAAGACTTTATCTCAGAGCACATTAGAGAACTAGGAGGAGATGGCTCAATCAGCAATTTGAATCCAAATGACTTTTTTTTTCATCTATTTGGACAAAACTAATCTTTCTCTGTCATCTTGATGATCCAGTCCATCAGGGATTGAAGTTTTGATTTCCTTAATATTTATGCATTCATATGTTTCTCATTTTGAAGAATGAAACAGAAATAACAAACTTCTTGTTGAATGTCATTTCTTTTCCAACTCTGAGAAAATACAGTTTTGCTTTAGGGTTTATTTAGAGGTAAGATCTAGAAAATTCTCTCTGTCTCATCTCTGTACATGATAATACATACATACATATATATATGAGGTCTGAAAATTAGATTCATGAACGTGCCACTGTGCACTTACGTTGGCAGCACTGTACAACAACTCGGTAAGGTTTCATAACCTTGGTATATCAGTGTCTCAAGGCTGTGTTCATGTCAATGTGTGATGGTGTCTTGATGAGTGGCGTTCATTATTGTTTTTGCATGTTTTTGTATTGAAAGGAAGACATTTTGACGACATTCTGAACATCAAGGGTAATACAACAACAGCTCTGATGGCCATTCCAGAAAACAAACTTCTTTGAAGGGTGAACTAGGTGCTGGCATTGGTGTATAGCTTCCCAAGGGGAGTATTTTGAAGGCGATTGCTGTAATTTTCCAGCACTGAGGTATGTAGCACTTTTCCTAGGATGAGTTCATGAACTTAATTGTCAGACTTCATTTTTGTATGTGTGTATATAAAATATAAATGCATATATTATAAGCATTGTCCTTTTTCTCATGCTACCTACTTATAAAAATGTATAAGCATAAAAAGTAGTTGCAGTGGGATATGTAGCAAAAATTGCATTAGATACTTCACATGTGATATTAAATAAAATTCTATAAATAAATCTGAGGCATTGTATCTGGGAAACATATAAAATTTATGCTTTTTTAAAGAGCATGTGAATAAAACCTAGATCATAAAAAGAGAGTATTTCATTAGTGTTATAAATATGACACAGTCTGGGTGTCTGTGTCAACTGCAGCATGTGTGAAGAAATAGAGTAGGAACATGTTTCCAAAAGAGGTGACACATGTCTGGTTTGAAGTGCTTTGTAAAGGAATGAGTGAGGTCCTAACTTCTCACAAATACAGGCTTAAAGGCTGCAGAAGGGAGAAGGTGGAAAAGTATTCCATACAAGGAAATGAAGACTTAGATCAGAGTTCCAGAGCAGAAAGAGAATTTATGTGGCTAAAAAGGAAAAAAGAACATTTTGGGGGAAATCTTTATTGTTTTAAATGAAAAATCATTGACTCCCCCCATGCAACTTTGTTTATGGATAACAAACTAATAAGCAATAAAAAAAATCCTACAATGGAAGTACCAAATTTATATGTTGACTTTGCTTTTTGATGCCAAATACTGTGCTTCTGTGTAGCCAAATATAACTTGTAAAAGATAGCAATAGGTATCAGGTCTTCACCTGATACTTTTTCATTTCAAAAGCTATACCCTGCTTTTCCACACACTTTTTCTGTCCATCATCAATGTCATTTTCCCACCTCCACTTAGTAAAAAATATTAAAAGATAAATATACAATTGTAGATGAAAAGCATCAAACTGACTTTCAAATTGCATTTTGCCTATTTCTCTTGCTCCAGGCAAAACTATGTGTAAACCATGTGAAGGAATTACATTCTTTCCCCTTTTTATAAAATCTTAATTGTAGATTTCCATTCTATAGTCATACAACATTTTCTTGTATATTTATATCCAGCATTTGTTTTGTTTTAGGTTTTGCAATACAGAAGCTGTACTTTAGTAATTATCTTCTTAATTAAAGCAAAATACAGGGAAAAAAATATTTGGCCAGTTTTAGTTTTATATTGCAACTACCTTTAAAAAGAGCAAATTTAATTTTGGGATTTGCAGCAAAATCTGAAGTTAAGAAAAAAGTAAGACTATTTAATGAGAATTTCAGTGAGTACAAACCCCGTAGCTTGATGTTGTAAGATTAAATTTATGTCAAATAATTTTAGCTTTATTTCTGCCTTTAGAGGCACCTCCAACTATTGGATGATATTAATAAAGAAGGCAAACATATTTGAATATTTACAAATAACCTATGAATAATTTATTCAGTTTATTATAATACATAACCTAAGAAAATGAATTATGCTCTGATTTATCTTATATTTAGAGAATGAAATATAAGAGAATTTTTTCTCTAAAGATGCACATACTTTGTTTAAAAATCTACACATCTCCTTGATTTGGGATACGATAATCCTACACCTTTTAATCTTTGTTTATTATTAACATGCAATTAATGAGAACCTACGTATCCACTGTCATTCTAAATTACTTTTATTTATAAGCTTTTCAAGTTTAAAGTATTCTGAAAAGTGCAAGTAATAATTTCTATTTTGCCCAAGACCCTATAACCACAATTGAATTTACGAAGAATTGTCAATAAAAATAAATGTCATTTTTGTGTATATACGGTCTGGAAAGTTTTCAATTTGTCAAAACATTTAATGTTTTCTTTTAAATAATATTTTAATTGTGTTAGTGATACATGACAGGCAGAAACATACCATCCTGCAGACGAGCTAGTGGTACATTAGCGGACAGAATATGCATAAGCACAAGATAATGTTTGATTTAAAACTTACAACAGTTAATTTTAAAGTACAAAGTAAACTCTGTGTGGGTGGTAGGCAGCATATTTACTAAAAATTCATCATCCATTTGGCCATGACTTACACTCAATAAAGTTAACCCAAAAACATTTCTATATTTAATTAGTTTCCAAAAAGTAGAGTCAATTTTATTAGTTTAAGAGTTCTTAATGTTATTTATTTTTATTTCAATTTATTAAATTGCATTATTAACATCTGTTGTCCAGTTACCTTCCAAGGCCTTTCGAGTACAGCTTGCTTCCTTTCTCTCTATTATCAACCCATCTCGTGCATGTAGGTTAAAACTTTGCTGTAGTCATACCGATCTCTTTACTATTTCCTAAATAAACAATTTTGTCCCCATTTCTATACTGAAGTCTATGAATAGCTCATATTGTGAATTATGTTCCATCTCCACTTGACTAATACATGGCATGCATCCCTTTGACATATAGTTCTCAGGTGTGAGAATTCTTCCCCAGGTTGTGTATGTATAATTTATGCTTTTGTGTGATTTCCTCTTCCTCCCTTCACCTCCACTCTGGTATGACTCTATCTATGGTGTAGGGTGAAGAGTATTGATGAGATTTAGATACGTGCTTTCTGGTGTTAGCATGTTTATCATGTGTTGGTGAGCATGCACTTTGATACCTGTCAAATTCAATGATCTTGTCTGTAAGATAAATATGCTGAAGAAGATTGCCTTGGAGTCTCTGGCCTGTGCTCAAATTCCGAGCATTTCTGGCCTTCTCAAAAGAAAACCCATTGTGTTATGCTTTCTGTTTTTGTTTTGTTGTTTCCACTGTGAGTAGCACATATAATAAACACAGTCTTCATGAACTAAAATTCTTGTGCAATAAACTATCAAGGATCTTCCGGGGACTGACTCGATCTAGCAAAACCATAGTTGAGTGTCACAGAAACGCTCTTCCCCTTTTTAACTCTAAAATGTCAGAGGAAAATTAGGAGCCCAAGTACCTTATGCAGCTGGAAAGTGCAACATTGAAATATGAGCCCAGATCTCTGTTTCCAGCACCAGTGTGGCGTCTGATCCAAGATTCTGGTGCAAAAACTCACATTATGCCATTAAAAAAAAATTACTGTCACCAAAAACAGATGACAAGCTGAGCATTGAATATGAATAAAAAACTTTATCATTAAATGCTAACTAGATTCACACAAAAAAAGAAAACAAATGAATAAAGAAGGAGGGAAGGTTAAAAAAATGAATTATTCTTCAACTCTAGTTTTTATTCTTGTAAATTAGTTTTTCTCTTTAAAACAAAGACTGAGGTGGCGAATGTCAACATGATTCTAGTACACATTATTTAATCTCCAAATGGGACTGCCGAAGAAAGCTTGCAAAATCAAATATGATCTATAATTTTCATGCCTTCCACTTTGTCATCATCCAGTTTATTTAATCACCCCCCCCCCCGCCACCCCATCTTGAATCCAAATGAGCCCTGGTGCTTTGGTCAAATGTTGTATGGATAACAAGTTCTTTGTGGCACGAGTAAGTGGCATCGTATCTAAGAGATCTTCCATTCTCCATGCCTCATGCTTGTAGGACACTTGAAGATAGATGGGAATGTCAGGTTATGGTACTTTACACATTAATCCATGCTCCCTGCAATGACAGTTAACTTTTCTGATGGTAGATGCGAAAGAACAGTGATGTAAGTGTGTATGCTGCCCAGCTTTTCTCATTTTTTTACATTTCTTGCTACGTTCTCTTTAAAAAGTGAGAGAAGTCTTACTAAAAATTTATTTCAGAGTAAAACAGTTTCTATTCCATAGGCAGTACTGTTATTTCATTCAATGACATTTCCTTGGGCTTCAGATTTATTTTAATTCTACTAAATATTCAGATGAACTCATTTTTCATGTACCTACACTGGAATTTCTATTCCTCATGAATCCAATGTATTCCAACCTATAAGTCACATAAAAACCTTAAAGGCAAATGGACATACTTTGTTTTATTGCTTATTATATAATCTATAGCTCTGTTCTATTTTCAATTGTATTTGTATAAATTCTAATGGGAAGTTAAATGCCATGGTTTTAGTTGAAATATATATTACAGATCATTTTACAGTAGTGATATTGATTTAGTCTAATTTTTTGCTTTTGTTGAAACTATTTTTCTAAGATTGTTTCTGTATTGAAATAGCTAAATGCATTTATTTTAAAATTAAATAACAAAGACTATTACCTAAAGCAGAAAACAATTTGCAAATTTTATAACCATGATAACACTCATTTCTATATGAAAATCCAACTATAAATATTTAATGTATTAATCATAATAATAAGTAAAGATTGAGCATGTCTACATTATAAAACTTTTTTAAATTTTCAGAAAAAAAAATATTGGCAAAGCAAAGCTGTTTATCTAAGCCAGCAATGAGTTTTGGAACTAGTCCTGTACACTGAGAATACTTGATTTGCTTTTCTAACTTTTTTTTAACCTTTTCAGGCACTAGCTCCTTTTCCTATTTATGACATAGGAATGCAGCCCAAGTAGAGACTAGCTTAAACCACTACATCAATCATTGTGGTCCAAAGGGTCAGATCACGTGATTGGAAAGTCCTGGATTATAAACCCTCATTAGTGTTGGAAGGCCTAGACAGTTGCACCTAAATAAACAGATCAGGTATAGTTATTATACAATGAAGAAGGAATTGGTATCTGTATTGGATTAAATGATAGTCCCCCAAAAGATATATTTGGAGGTTAATACCTCCAGATCAGTGAATGTGACATTTTTGGACAAGGGATCTTTGCAGATATAAATAAATTAAGGATTGCAAGGTGAGATCATCCTGGATTGTCCAGGTAGACCTTAAATTCAATGTCAGTTGTCTTAATAAGAGAAGGCCCAGACGTACAGAGAAATGCAATGGGAAAACTGAGGCAGCACCAAGCTAAAGCACACCTGGAACCACTAGAAGGCAAGGAAGAATTCTCCTGGAGTCTTCACAAGTAGCACAACCCTGCCAACACCTTGATTTTAGACTTCTGGACTCCAGAATTATGAGCAAATACATTTCTGTTGCTATAAATCACCAAATTTGTGGTGATTTGCAACAGTTCTATATTCAATACAATAACCAAACAAAGACAGACTGAGAAGATAGGAAATTTAAAATTAGATTGTCTAACTCTTCCTTAAATCATTTTGGGATTCTGAACTGCATTTAATTAAAAGTAATATGGGGAAAGATTGACACTTTACAAGTGCTAATTCAGAAATACAAACTATTTCCCCATTCTAGTTGTGATTTTGTGTCCCCAAATACAATTTATAATTTCCATTATGTATATCTTATCTCTTGATTGTTAGATATTATAAAATATTTTTGTCCATTTCTATTTGTAAATAATCTTAGAAGTTATAAATATATTTTTGGTATAATTATTCTATCTTCAAACTGCAAATTAGTTTCAATATGTAAACTCTCTTTTCACATTTTTCTTTTACAAACATTAAAGTACAGAGGAATAAAATGAGAAAATAGTGAACATTTTGTTACCAGGACCCAGAGCCACTATCACTTTAACTTATTTACTTACTATCAGAATATATTACATATCTGCTTCGCCTTTTCTCCTGAGCACGAAGGATCAAGCACCCTATGTTTTCTAGCAATATCTATTTCTTTTTAATTTTGTTTTCTACTTTCCTTCCTGGATCCCTCTACATTGGCTTAAAATGTGAAATTAAGATTTTTCTATTAGGTAAAACATGACTATATGGTCGTCTACATTTAGGATTTGCTCATCACAGACAGACCTATCCAATTACTCTATCCTCTCCCTACTTTCATTATTGTTTTTTGAGATTTCACTTTCAATTCATATTTACAAGGTAAGGTGTTATAGTTATGTTTATTATAATTAATATTACTTACAGCAGTGTCTCTGAGCAGGAGCATTATGTCCTTTTGTAACAGCACAACACTTAGTTCTTCAGATATGTCCCATGCATTGCCAGCAGTACCTATGAGTAGTACTCTTCTATTATTTTGATAATTAACAAAGTTCTTAAACATTTGCAAATGCCTTCTCAGGAAATACCATTACTCCAGTTGGTAATTGCTGACATAAATTAAAATGTATTTATACCTACCAATGGTTTACTCATATGTTGATGTCTGTTCCTTTGACATTCCATCCTTGCATCTAGGATCATGTTTTTGTCTTCTTTGCAAACTGTAATAGTAATTTTCCCAGTGAGAGGTTGTAATGATAAATTCACCCTTACTCTTTAGTGAGCATAAGTTGACCTTTAAAGTTTATTTTCCTTTAGCCGTTTTAATGCTCCACAGTCTTCATAAATTCTTTATTGCCAAGGGAAATTTCAATGCCAACTGTTTCTTGTTTCTTCTGCAAACAATCTATCTTTTCCTTCTTGTTTCTTTTTTTTTTTTTTGGAGGGGCGGGGATTTCGCTATTATTTTTTTCCTTGAAGCTTAGAATATTACTAGTATGTGTGTATTTGTGGATTTATAATTTTGTTGATGTTTCTTCTGCAAAGCACTTAATGGAGATTTCAATTTTAAAAATTGTATCTTTTTTTCCTTTTCCTGAATAACTCCTGGGCACTATTTCTTTTGTAGTCTCCTTCTCGAACAACTATTAGACAAATGTTGTATCTTCTGGTTCTGTCTTTCATGGCTGAACTTTGTTTTATAGTTTCTTCCTTTGTATTTTCTGTTCTATTCCAAAAAATACTATTTCTTCAATATACTATTCAATAATATTTACTTGCTGGGGCAGTCTGCTGGAAAACTCATTTTAAAATTTCTTTAATTTTAGAGGTTACGTTTTTCTTACTAAAATTTCTCTTTATTTCCTCCCTTTTTTCATTTGTTTTGAAATACCTGTATGTCCTTAACACAAAATTTATCATTCGCTTGCTAGTTTAACCTCACTGTTAATATAAAAATATTCTTTTAAACTCCTTTTTATTTTGTTCTATGATTTTTTTTATTAGAGAGTATTCCCTCCTTTATTATTTGTCTCCAATATTAAACTTTGTAATTTTTTTCAATTATCTTAGAAATTTACAGCAATCTTATAGTCATTTTAGACTCAAAATTAATGGGCCCATCTACAGAAAGTTTTCTTCTTTGGTCCAAATATGTATCATATCATGTATTTTATTCATCTCTATGTGCTTTCCAATATTTCTTGGTTTTCCTTCTTTGACCCATTGGTTACTTAGGAATGTATTGTTTAATTTCCAAATACTTGAGAACTTCTCAAATTCTTCCTGTTATTGAAATATAATTGTATTCCATTGTAGCTGGAGAAAATATATTGCATGATTTTAATGCTTTTAAATTCATTAAAGTCAAAATTATTTCTCAGGGGAAATATCCTGTATTAATTTTTGTAATTATGTTCAAAAGATGATTAAACACAATCCACTGAAAGACCATTTCTCTTCTGGGGCCCCAGATATGTGTCCACATTGTTCAAGAAGATAAAATTGATACATTCCAGAAAGTGAAGCTGACTTACAAATTTGTATTTGATTTTTACTTTTATTATTATCAGTACCAACTCAAGTCCAGCCTATGTATAGAAATTGCCTTCCGTTAGCAGTAAAATTTTAAATATTTAAATAATTAATTTGTTAAATTTTAATTAATTTAAACTTGTGGACTATTAGGTAATATTTATAACATTTGCATTATGTTTTATGATGTTTTAATAGATAAACTATGGTATCTATAAGTCAAAAGAAATTACTTCCTTTTTCTTTCTTGTCTTTCCAAATTTATTATTATTGTTGTTGTTGGAGTTAAAAGTCTGTTTTAAGACTCATAATGTAAAGGATACTATGTTAAAAATATTAGATCTATTTCCCAATACTTCATTTTAATGAACGTAAATAAGAAAACCTACTTTTAATTTTACAAATGTAGGCATATTATATGAGATTAATAACAGAAGCAGTGTGACTTATTAAAAGACAAAAATAAATTCTCTCAGCTATATCATTTCTAGATAAAAATCACTTAACATTTCTGTATCATCTACTCATGGTGAAAATGAGTATCTGTGCTCAACACTATACCCAGACTTGCACATTATTAGAAAACATTATTAGAAAATATATTACTTTATATACTCTGTACCGGTACAATTTCAAAATTAATAATTGGCTGTCTACTCCTTTGGAAGTAAAGGTGAACTTCACATATTTCTAAGTAACTAATTCAACAGAAAAGACTATTATTAGTAAATCTGAATATGATGATGTTAATTCATTTTCATGTCAGTCATGATTCTGATTTATACTTAAATATCTTGCACTCAGTGTGAATGTGAAACTATAATTGGTCATTTATAATTTTATTTAGTTGCATATTATAATGTAATTTCAGGCTTTGTATGTGAACAATATTTTTCTCATTTAATGAAAATATTAATAAAAAGTGAAATGACAATATTGAACAAACATAAAGTTATTTTGAAAAAAATGTGTTCATTATTAAATCCACCAAAGTATACACACTATTTGAACTTTATTTGAATCCATATAATTATTTCTAATGTCACATCAGGACATTCAGAAAGTTCATATATAAGAAACTCAAATTTATGCACAATTAGAAATTATGACTAGAGTGGATTGAATATTGTCCCTCAAGAATCCACACCCTCTTAGAACATCAGAATGTAACCTTATGTAAAAGAAAGTCTTTGCAGATATAATTAGCTATAGCTCATGAAACAAAATCATTCTAGATCTAAAGTGGGCTCTAAATCTAATGACTGGAATCCTTAAAAGTAAGAGAGGACACCAAGAGACGTAGAAAAGAAGGAAGTGTGGAAATAAAGACAAAAAGTAGAATGAAGCATCTACCAGCCAAAGACAGCTGAGGACTGACTGTGACCATCAGATTCTACCATAGAGGACTGGGACAGTGTCTTCATCAAAAACTTCAGAAAGAACCAACCTCACCAACACCTTGATTTCAAACATCTGGTCACCTGAAGTATTAGTGAATTTATGTTGTTGTAAGTCATCTACTTTGTTGTAATTTGTTATGCCATCCTTATGAAACTAATACAATAGTATGTTCTATAAATTTTATTGCTCCTTCAAATTGCTTATTTAACAATTCTGTTTTCCTCACTAGTGCAATCGTAGGTAATTGTTTCATTGTCATATTATTTAGACTAGAATCCAACTAGTATTTAGAGTTACAATTTGTCATATTAACAACAAAATATTCATTTCTTTTTTTTTTAATTCATTTTTATTGTTAGACTTATTGGGGTGACATCTGTTAGCAAGGATTACATAGGTTTCAGGCTTACAGTTCTACAGTGCATTGTCAACTTGTTGTATAATAATTTCACCACCTA
>PVJL010009311.1:0-12880 GCA_004026885.1 Lyroderma lyra
GGTCCCAAGTACACAGGCAGCCTTGCATAACCCATTTTCTCTCAATTGACCTGGCCTCTGGCTCAAGCGCTGCCCACTGTTGTCCTGACACCTTCACCTCAGACTCCACCTTCCGGAAGGGGGAGACGATAAATTTTTGTCCTTTAAGCTGTCCAGTTTGTGGAACTTTGTTATGACAACCCTAGTAGAGCATATGAGGGGTGATCTAAAAGTTTCATATCCTGTGGGTCATTTGGAGGGGGGACACCCCACTGACCCTTTCACTTCCTTGACTACCTCATATTTATTTAAAGGCACAGTTCTGGGCTGTCCGAGGACAGAACCCATCTCTGTCCCTTCTCCAGGTCGCGTTGTGGAGCATTTGTCTTTAAGAGCAATGCTGTTTCTCCTGTGGGTTTCTCTCCCTCTCCTCCTGTTTGTTGTGTGCCTCTCATTTTCTGGGCAAACGGACTGGCTGCTACTGGGATGAGAACCGTGTGCTCCTGGGACCGGGGACGTGGGCTCCCGGGCTCCTTGCAGATGGAAGTGGAGACGCCCTTCCGGTTTTATTTTCAGCTGGCTCTGTGGGCCGTGTCTGCACCGTAAGGTCCTGGTGACAGCCAGAGGGGAGCCGCAGAGCCAAAGGACGCTGTTCTGGACTGGATGGGTGTCCCCCACAAGGTCATACGTTGGAACCCTCCCGCCCCATGGGATGGCTTTGGAGATGGGGCCCCTGGGAGGTGCTTGGGCTCAGATGGGGTCATGGGAGTGGGGCCTCTTAGAAGAGGAAGAAGTGACCAGAGCCACCATTCTCACCGTGGGGGGACACATCTGCACGCCAGGAGGGGCGCTCGCTTCCGACACCCAACCCGCCACCACCCGGATGGTGGACTTCCAGCCCCCAGAACTGTGAGAAATAAATGTCTGTTATTTAAGCTGCCAGGCTGTGGTCGTTTGTTACGGGGCCCAAGCAAAAGGACCGGCCCCCCCAGGCTGGAGCAGGGGGGCTGCGGATGGTGGGTTTCCATGTCGGCCATGACGGATCAGCTCAGAATCAGAGCAGAAAGAAACCAAGTGTGCCAGAGACAAGGGGTTCCCCAGCCTTGTTGAATGGGTTTAGAACCCAAATGCATATGGATTGTCGCGGGCCTGCAGGATTGCGCCAGCTTCAGGCCAGCTGGAGGTGGCCAGCCTGCTGCTACCCGCCGCCTCAAGCACTCGCTGGGCTCACTTTATGTGAGCTGGGGCCTCAGACACGGACTGCAGCTGAGACCCTGCAGCAGGAGCACGTGATTCCATACACGAACACGAGTTATGGGAAGGGGGACGCAAGGGTGTCAGCTAGGGCACAAGTGAGGCAGCAGTCACTTCTAGACGTGTGACGCCCGTTCTATGGATGTGTCACCTAGCGCTTCTTTCTGGGCAGCTTGTCACCAGACCATGAGGAAGGGGAACCCCTGAGAGACTTCAGAGATTTAACACACGTAAACTCCCCACAGAACTCTACAAAGCGAACAAATCTGCATCATTTTTTTCTAACTTATTGCCTCAATATTTTATTTTTGCTAGGCTGACCAGATGTACTTTTTAAAATGGGACAGAAAACAACGGTCTTGTCCCGTTTCAAACGGTACATACAGTCAGCCTACCGACACCTTGAATTCAGCCCAGGGAGACTAGGGTGACCGTACGGACCATCTGAAATGGGACAGGACCGCTGTTTTCTGTGCCTTGTAAAACAGTACGTCTGGTCAGCCTAATTGTTGCCGATCAATTTAGTGCCACTCCAAACCTGTCTATCCAGTACCTACTCTTCATCAGCATCGGGCGAGGTCCCAGGGAGGATGCTTATGTGTGGGACACGGCAGCTGCCCTCAGGGAGGGAGGCCACCAGACGATGGCCTGCAGCGTGACGCAGAGTGTGAGCTGTGCAGGATGGAACAGGGAGAGGGTGGCTGCCACATGTCCCTGGGGGTCTGCAGGGAGGGCAGGCTCATCTGCCTGGGCGGGGGGTTCTGTTCTCGACAGGTCAGGAGACTTTTCCAAAGGGCTGGGGACCATTCTGGTTGTGGGGCTGCCACAAGCAACGTCTAAAGGCTGCTGGGCGTTTGGGTTCCCTGGGCCGCTTGGAGCAGAAGTCCCATGACGGCTGTAAGGTTGGAGGCACGCTCAGAGGGGATTGCTGCCTCGTAGACAGACAGGTTTCGGCTTTGTCTTTCGGGTCCCAGTAGCCTACAAGGTAGCTTAGCCTGGAGCTGATGTCACAAACCAAGTTTAAGGAAAGTCAATGGGGTGGCAAAGACAGAAAGGGGCATGCAGGAAGCACAATCCAGGACTCGGGCCGCTTGGACACGAAGGAGCAAAGGGCGAGGGCAACCCCACTGAGCCTCAGATTCCATGCCGATGACACTAGAACCTTCCGAGGGTGACGCTCATGCGCACTTGGCTTCCTTCTACAAGTGCTGGCATTGTACAACCACGTCCCACTTTCATAACGAACAGAGGCCGATTCCGGCACGGCCACCTCTGTTTGGTTTATACTCTCGCTTCGTGGTAAACAGCATTTTTAAAGAACATTGTAAAAGAAAGCCAAACTTCCTTTCCCATTGGTTAGCAATAACTTTTTCTTTGGCACATGGAGGTGCAATTGAATGTCATTTTCTTAAACCTGCCTGATGGGGCAGAGTGTCCCCTCCCCAAGCACGGGAAGCTCTGTTTGGTGGGCGTGGGGGTGGGGGGCTCACCTTTAATTCTCACATGGAAGGAGGCGTGAGTCTGGGGGGCGCTTGGCCCTCCCCTAAGTCTCTGTGGTGCACAGCTTACAATTTTCCCTGGTGAATTTGTTTTTTAATTGGTAGACTTACTGGGGTGACACTGGTTAACGAGAATGACATAGGTTCCAGGTGCACAATTCTACAGTGTGTCGTCCGTGTGCTGCATTACGTGCTCACCACCCAGGGTGACTTCCCCTTCCATCGCCTTGTGTTTGACTCCCCCTCCCTCCTCTCCTTCCCACTTCCCACTTGCCCCCAGGTAACCACTAAACTATTGATTGTGTCCATGGGTTATTTGTTCATTTCTTTTTTCTTTGTTTCAGTTTTATATTCCGCATATGAGTGAAATCATGCAGTTCTTTGTTTTTTCTGTCTGGCTTATCTCACTTAGCATGATGATCTCCAGGTTCATCCATGTTGTCACAAATGGCAATATTTCATCTTTTCTTACAGCTGAGTAATATTCCATTGTGTATATGTACCACAGCTTCTTTATCCAGTCATCTGTCGCAGGGCACTTTGGGTGTTTCCATGTTTTGGCCACTGTGAACAGCGCTGCGATGAACATTGGGGTACATAAGTCTTCGCGGACAAAGGTTTTCAAGTTCTTTGGGTAGATCCCCAGAAGGGGGATTGCTGGGTCAAATGGTAGCTCCATTCCCAATTTTCTGAGGACCCTCCACACTGCCTCTCACAGTGGTTGTACCAGTTTGCACTCCCACCAGCAGTGTGCCAGAGTTCCTTTTTCTCCACATCCTCTCCAGCACTTGTTATTCCTTGTCTTGTTGATAACAGCCATTCTCACAGGTGTGAGGTGGAATCTCATTGTGGTTCTGATTTGCATTTCCCTGATAGCTAATGAGGATGAGCATTTGTTCATATGTCTGCTGGCCATTTGTATTTCTTCGTGGGAGAAGTGTCTGTTTAGTTCTTCTGCCCACTTTTCAATTGGGTTGTTTGTTTTTTTATTGTTAAGTCTTATTAGTTCTTTATATATTTTAGATATTAGACCCTTATCTGATGCGTTATTTGCAAATATTTTCTCCCATTCAGTTGGCTGTCTCTTTGCCTTGTTGATGGTTTCTTTTGTTGTGCAGAAGCTTTTTAGTTTGATATAGTCCCATTCATTTATTTTTGCTTTTACTTCCCTTGCCTTTGAGGTCAGGTTCATGAAGTCTTCCATGAGCCCTAGATCTATAAGTTTAGTGGCTGTGTTTTCTTCTATACAGTTCATTGTTGCAGGTCTGATATGAAGGTCTTTAATCCATTTTGAGTTAATTTTTGAATATGGGGAGAGTTCACAGCTCAGGTTCATTCTTTTGCATATGTTTTCCAATTTTCCCAGCACCATCTACTAAAGAGGCTGTCTTTTCCCCATTGTATGTTTTTTGCTCCTTTATTGAAAATTATTTGTCCATAAATTTGTGGGTTTATTTCTGGGTTTTCAATTTCCTCTAGAGAATTTTAAATTCTCATCCCAATGAACTGCAAAAATACTTAAACCATTTATTTGCTCTGATTCTGAAATCAGAGTCATTCAGCAAACTCCCAAAGTGTCCCAAACCATGAGAAGTCCCAGGTTAAATGACATGTTTAGAAGTTGCTTGTGACTGGACATGATGATAAACCTGAGCCATTTCACATGGGGCAGTTGGGTAAGTAATAAAAGACATGAATTAAATATATGTTCTCTTGTCTTCCATGGCTATAAAGATCAATAAATTTTGTAACTTGTAGAGATAAAGTGGGAGACACTTTGAATTTTATGTGAGTGACTTGCATGGTGACAGGAACCACGTGGTGGCCCTGGGAGCAGGAGGGGATTCCCAGAGGATGGTTTCTTGGCATAGCATATATGCTTTGGGGGTAGTATTTCAAAACCAGCCATCATGTGGTTTCAGAAAGGATGCATGCCTTGAGGACTCAGAGTGGGTTTATGGGGAAAAGGTGAGCACACATCCCATAGTTAGGGTCCAGGCACGTTGCTTGTTCCTCAGGAATCACAGTGACAGAGACTGAGCTCCTGATGGGGAGCGATAACGTGTGAAAGTCAGTCCTGAACCTGAGCCCTGTGCCAGAGTGCCAACATTCGGGGCTCTCCCAGGACGCGGTCGTGACTACTTGGAGCTGCAGGCAGACGTGCAGGGACCAGGAGAGGCCCGAGTCGGAAGGTGCTGGGTTGTGTGCTGTCACTATGCCAGCAGGCACCCTCTGACCCCAGCCTCCACCCAGGCCTTGGTTTGAGACCAGGGAGGGAAATAGAGATATGTGTGATAAATCATGTCACAAAAAGACTGCTTGCTTATCCATCTGAGCATTCTTTTAATAAAGACTATGTTCACAAAGTTTAAAATTCCAAACTCTATGGAAATGTACACAGAAACTGTTTACTCTCCCCTCCATCCCGTTGGCCCCTTTGCCACGTTCTGAATGGGGTTGCTAGTTTCCTTGGTACCAGTCTGTCCCTCAGAGTTCCTGTATGCACATGCAAACAAGCAAAAATACCCTCATTTCCCCCACTTTATGCAAAGGAAGTCTCCTGTGTGTGCCTTGCTTTTTTTGCACCTCCTATTCCCGGGAGACCTCTACATGTCACCACACTGAGTGCTTTCCCTTCTCTGCACGGTGTCAGAACAGTCCCACGTGGAGATGCCTGTGCTGGGCTCACCTGCCCCGGAGAAGGCCCCTGGCAGACTCACGCTCTGGCTGTCACCAGCCCTGCTGAATCAGCTACCACCCCCTCGTCTCACACACAGATTCTCAGACAGGGACTTGCAGGGCAAGGCGTAATTCTCCTCACTGGGGCACGTGCTGCCCTCATCAGCATGGAATGACATGCCTGCTCCCGCCCTCCTGACGCCAATAACAGGCGGGGTATCTGCAGCTGGCCGCTTGTGAATGTTGAACAGCCACCTCCCCCAAACACCCACAGTGGAAAAGCCGTGATCTGTATCGTCTGCTATTTCTGTGGTGTAAATACTTCCACTCAGGCTGACTTCAAGCGACCATGGTGTCCCTAAATGCGGAGCTGGGACGAGACGAGCGATGGCCCACCTTTGTGTGCATTCTCCCCACACAGACACGAGACACGTAAGCGGTACAGGCGACAGTGACATGTCGTAGCATCATTGCGTCGCTCTGGGTTCTTGTGTTTTGGTTTTTGATATAATGTGTTCATTATAAATTTGTATACTTAAAATTTTATTAACGGCTGATTTTGACAACCGGCTCGCTGAAATCCCGGCAATTTAATCATCCGTTCTCGTGAGCCCGTGAGAGCCAGCCCGGTACACCCTGGAGACGGGCCGGCCCGAAAGGCAGCAAATGCAATCTCTGTAGTTTTAGTTTTTATTATGGTGGTTTCATGTTTAAGGACTATTTGCATTTGCTTCTCTGTGAAACGTCTGTTGCTGTGCTTTGCCTTTTGCCTGTTGTGCTTTGCTTTTCCTTGCTGGTTTCCAGGTGCTCCGCACACATGAAGGTGACTGTCCCGCATCTGCGTTATGAATTACTCTCTTATCCTGGTTTGCCCTTCGTCTTTTGTGTTGGCTCATGGCATTTCCTTTTCTTTTCTTCCTTTTTTTTTTTTGGCCAGGAATCTTGTTGTTTTTAAATGTAGTTCAAGCTTTTCATCTTTTAGTTTCTGAATTTTGAATACTGACTAGAAGCCATAGGAATAGTAAATTACCTGGTTTCTAATCCTAATAGAGTCTCACAGGTGCATCCGTTTCTTACACTCTAAGCCATCTGTGTAATCCCCGTGCCCTCTTGGAATTCATGATACGGGGTTTCGCCGTTTTTCTTTTGAGTCAGGTCCTTATTGTAAAGCTCCTTTCACTCGGTAGCGTCCCGGAGAGGCGTGCCGTGTTGCATTCGGACCTGGCGCGCTTCGGCTGCAAGCGCGTGGACAGGCCCCAAGTGCGCGGACAGGCTCCCGCTGCTCTCCGACTGGCTTCATTTCCGAAAAGGGGAGTTTCTTTGCTTACACTTACCTGCCCGTGTGGACGTGACTGGCTGATCACCCTCTCTTCAGCCCCACCCAGAGGCCCCAGGGCTCCAGGGAAGATGCTGACACATGGTTTGGGTTCGGGAAATTGTCCGAATCGCCCCCTGCAGCGGTGTGGCCTCACAGGTGGGTTTTCTCCGGCATCCCCACCATCCCCGATAACACCCTTTGACCTGGCAGCATCCGCACGCTTCAGGGTCACTTGAGAAGCGGCACGTGTGTGTCATGTGGCGCAATCTTGGAATCCACAGTGTGGAAAGTTCTGCCTCAGTGTCCCTGAGAGCCACATGCCGGCTCACTGTGAACTTCCAGTTTCAGCAACTCATTATCGGTCCCAGCTGGACAAATGCACAGACTGAACGGCAGCTCTGATCAGTGATTTATCCAAAATCACCTCGTTGCAACTCTAGCTTCTAGTCACGCCTCTAGCAGACACCTGCCCTCAATGAAAGAAAGTGCATGTGAGATGACACAATTTGTCCACGCTCTAGGTTCCGAGGCCCGAGGCCCTGTCCCGTGACAGGCATGACCTGAGTGGTGATCCTTGGCTGGTTTCCCTCCTGAGACAGTCTCCGTGGGGTGGTCTCTAGGGCAGTGGTCATTCGCGCCTGCACCCTCCCCTGGTGGTAAGCCTCCTCTCCACATTCGTCATTAGAAACCTGTGTCCGTGACAACAGCCCCAGACTGAGCGTACGCCATCTCCCACCGCTTCATGTGCTGTGTTCGGTCCTCACAGAGGCCGCAAAACTAGTCCAAGGCCAGACAAAGGAAACGGAGGAGAGCCAGGTCCAGAATGACCCTGAACGCTTTCCCCACTGGACCTGGAATTTCCAAACACGTTTTGTTCTACAGTCTTCAGACACGGATGTCCTCACTTGACGGAAGGCCAGGTCCCTGCGTGTTATAAAACATGCGTTTAAAGATGACTCAGCGTTGAGGGGAGTGCTGCGTCCACCCCCCTCCCCCACGGCCCTGTCCTCAGGCTGTGCCGCCCACTTTTGATCCGACAGGGGGAGGAAGAGGAGGAAGGGCAGGAAGCCTGTTCTGTTTTGCTGCCATGATTCATTTGATTTAGGAAAGCATTGTGTCTTTGGAGACGGCATTGTAAACACTAGAAGAATGAGAGGACCTCGAAGTGCGCTGGTGTGTGCTGCAGACTTCCACCAGGTGACTGCCAGCTTCCTGACCCCGGCAGGCTGGCAGCTGCTGGGCTCATGGGACAGACACTGGCTAGGGGCCATGTCTGAGCAGAATGGCCTGAGCTGGACAGTGCCCCTCCCCAGCCCACTCCTGACAAGGCGCCTCGGCTTGTGGTCAGACGTTGGCACCCACAGCCCGGAGCTGAGTCCGGAGACATGCCGGACATCTCCTGGGAGCTGGGTGTAGCTGGTGGCAGAGAACGGGCCCAGCTAGGGAAACGGCCCGTCACCCACGAGGAAACCTGATGTGTAAGAACTGATATAATTGGGAGACTGATAAAAATTAGAATCAGACATGGAGGGCCTACAGGAGGGGTCAGGGTGTTCACCCTTCATTAAAACACCATCTTCCTGTCTCTCTCTGATTATGAATAGGTTATATGCTCATCCAAGAAAAATTGGAAAAGGAAATAAAAATCTCTCATAAGCACTCCACCCAGAGGTCTAACTTCTGTTTTTAAGAATCTATCCTGCCCATCATTTTGTCTTGTCCACCTGACCTCAGGTGCCCCGAATGGGATGAATACTTGTGACCCCTGATTCAAGACCCATTCTCATAAAAAATGCTTGCTTTGCTGTGTTGTTTTGAACAATAGCTCCTTGACAATGACCCACAAAACCTTTGGGCTGCATCTTCTTCCTCTACATGCTGCTCTATCCACCTGTGGTTTTGCTCACTCGAGCTCATGGTGTCCACCCGCCTCTGTGGCCTCTTGGGGTTTCATGGTGGGGCTTTATCACCTATGCTCTTTCCCACCGCGCTGCCCTCTGGACCTCAACATGGACCTCCCGTTTCTCTCTTTCTGGGCAAAGGCAATCGGGGCAGGAGAGTCACCTGTGTCCATTCCTCACCCATCTCAGGAGCTTCAGCAAAGTCACCCCAATCAGCTTGTCGTGAGGGTCTTCCAGGAAGAAGGGCTCCAGTGTCCACCGTGGCCTCCATAAATCTCTGTGGTCAAGCGTGCATCTTTCCATTGGAACTGCCAGCACCTGACTTAGGAAATTCATGTTTTTAAAATTACTTGGTAGCAATTTACAAAGCTGTCATTGACCGTCGTGTCCTTGAAAACCCTTCTGCAGAATTCACTTTTCTTTCCATCTTGCCTCTTGTCACTATTTTATCCTCAATGGGCCTTTGCTGTGTTCTTGAATTTCTCTGAAGTTTCAGACCAGGATTTTGAATGTGTTCACATCGCAGACTTCACCGGGGCGGCGGTGGGGAGGGGGGAGCTCAGGACCTCTTCAGAGGCAGGAGAGCTGGTTTGTGGGGGTGGGAGGGGATTTCCCCTTGTTCCCACTCCCCATCCCCTCGTTTCTTCTGTCAGTTTTCCTAGCTCTTCCCCATGCCTCTCCTTCCATCCGGACTGTGAGGTAGAGAAGTGTCTGGCCACAGCCGGGTCCCCTGCCTTCTCCAGTGGAAGTCTTGTCTGATGGATGCCAGAAACTACTCATGAGTACATGGATGGGTTTTTGATGCCCCTTTGAGATTGACAGATATCAGGCAAATAGTACAAGTTTCATAGCATTGCTATAAAGAAGTGTTTAAAAAATAATAAATACATAAAATCAACAAAAGCAAGGAAAGAAAACCCAGCAAACAAACACCCAAAACCTTTCTCAGTTATGACAACATTTCTGCCCAACTCGCCTGGGCTTTGACTCGACTCTTACCACTGGTGCACAGGGCTCCCCTTTAATTATGTACTGTCCTTGTCCCTGTCCTTTGTGCCTGTGCCTGCCTCATCCGAGACCAGACCAGAGCTCCCTATACAGATGTGTCGGGGCACAGAGATAGGAGCAGGGTAGGAGGCCCCGAGGGGCGTCTGTAGCATCTGAGTGCTCGCTCGTGGTCCAGGCCCTCTGACAATCCAGAGGAGACAGACTCGAGCTCTGGCCCAGCCCTACTGCGTAGCAGCTGTGTCACCTTGGGACAGTCAGCCCACCTGTCAAAGCCTCCATTTCACACTGACCAAGGACAGTGAGTAACAGTCTCCACATCTGTTGCGATGAATTCAATGAGACCAGGTATGTAATGTGTCACCATGGTGACTGACAAAAAGGAGTGTTCACTAAGTTAGTGTTGACCTTTCTTCTTATTATTATTATTAACAATCAGCAACACTAGAGCAAAGGCCGGCCCCCTGCCCTGAGGTCAACAGCCCCCCTTGTCGTGGGGATGCTGGTGTCCTGGTGCCCTGCCCCCGCCCTGACCCCACCCTGCCCCCGCCCTGCTCCTGGCCTCCTTTCTCCTTACTGAACATTTGCACATGGACTCTGCACAGCTTGTGCCTGCCCCTCAAGTTGGACCCTGGATGCCACCCCTGCTCCCAACACCTCTGCAAAGCTCTACCTCTGGGACTGTCCCACTCTCTACGTCAGGGCCCCCAGGTACGTGCTCTTGTCTGCATTCACCACGGGCCCAGACGGCGAGTGCCTCAGAGGCAGAAATAGGGTGTAAGGGTGCCCACACCCCAAGGCATGAAGCACTGACTGAGGCCAGGCCGAGGAGGCAGATGGCTAACTCGTCTTCTTTTGTTGAATCTGGCCTTACTAGAATGTTCCCTTCCAGGGGCAAGTCAGAGCAATTAATGTCAAACCATTAATCTGAACGCCTTTGTTTCTGTTGAATGGTCCCTCAGGCCAAATAAAAAATATATCCACCTTTTAAAAGTTTCATTAATTTCCTCTCAGGTCATTTCAGTTAGATTCAGCCCAACTCATTTGAACAAATATCTGCACGGTGCTCATGCCATGGCAGGCATCAGACACGGCCGAGCAGTGGAAGGTCACGGTTCCTGTCTGGACAGGGTTCGCCTACAAGGGAGCCCGGTGCTGAGCGTCCAGCCAATAAATACGCAGGGTAAATTAACTTTGATAAGAGCCACCAAAACTACCACCGCCACCATAGAAGCAGAGTAGAATAGTGGGCTGTGACTGGCAGGATGTGTGTTTGCAAAATAAGGCCTAGCTGGTGAGGGGCAGCGCCCTGTGGAGATTCAGGGAAGAGCATTCTGGCAAAGGAAGAGCAAGTGCAAAGGCCCTGGGGTAGCAGGGTCTGTGTTTTAGGGACAGCACAAAAGCCAGGGCAAAGAGGTGGCCAGGCAGCCATCTGTGAGGTGCCACATTTTCTCAGCTGCCCAGTGCAGGAGGCCCTGTTTGGACTCAGCATGTGGATGCTGGTGGCTAACATGAACTCTGAAGCCACAAGCATCCGTCCTCAGTCCAGGGCGTTTCCAAGGTGGAATCTAAGTAAACAACCCTAAAACAGAGGAAATGACCTCTTCAAAATCTGTGAAAATGGAGGCCACATTGAGAACATTTGAAAATGAGCACTTTGGGGAAAGCACATTGCCTTCTGTCATGATACCTGGAAAGTCTCAAAGGGACACTGAAGCTCGGGGAGGGGGCCCGAAGAACTTCTCAGGTAAGGTACCAGTTATCTTCTTTCAAATAAGAAGGAAGCAACACGGGCACAGACATTGGGTCATCCGCCTCTTGTACCAAGACCAGAATCAGTACGTGCTGCTGACACCACCAAACGTCACCCCAGGTGTGCCGGATGTTCATGTAGGTGCCACACTCGGCGTGAGACAAAGCTATCAAGGACCATGGATTAGATGCCACCTTAAACAGCAACCAAGAATTGTGTTTACTCAAGAAGTCCAGCACTTGGGAAAAGCTCTGGGGAATGGAGTCGGTGCTTGGAAGACTAGTTGTAAAGGCAAATAGTCTTATGTTCAGCGTCATCAGCCTTTAAGAAAACACGTGTTCAATCATGTCGAGATGTCACTGCACGCCTATGGGAGTTGTTAAAATAGAAGCTAGTGACATCTCTAAGTGCTGGACAAGATGTGGAGTGACTGGGTCACCCCTACACCGCTGAGTAGAAACAGAACTGATGCGTGTTATCCCATTTATGTAATAGTCTTGAAGTTCAACAAAGTTATGGAAAAGAGGAACGTGGTGGGTGCTGGGGCTACACAGTGGGCTGGGCGCGGAGGTGGGTGTGGATTTAAAATGGTGACATGAGGGTCCTCTGGTCATGGAATGTTTGCATCTTGACTGTGTCAAAGCCCCGGTGCGGTGGTAACATTGTGCTCTGCTTTTGAAAGTTGTTACCCTTCTGGGCACTCAGTAAAGAGTAAGCAGGGCCTCTGCTTTATTTTTTCTAACTGCACGGGAATCTTTAATTGCCTTAAACTGAAGTTTCATTTAAAAATAGTACTGAAAAAGAGCAGTCTCCTGCCACAGTTTTTTTTCACCCAACATAGCCATTTTTATTGATTTTGATCACATTTCTTTGGTATTGACTTTCACGTTTTTATAAGTCTTGGCTGCTAATCTTTAATTTACTACTAAAGATCATTTTAGACTGATCTATCTATTGATAGATCAGTGTCTGTTGGTACTCTATGATAGTTAAAATTGAATTATTATCTGGAAAAGTGGAATATGGACTTAAAATAGAATTACTGTTGTTTGGAATATCTCCTTCCTGCATTGTTCTTGCTGGATTTCTGGCTCTACACGTTTGTTTGGGAGTTCCTCGCACTGAGGGCGTTTTCAGTGTTGAGTAACGCAAACTCCATCTTCTTATTTACAAATTAGGGGCCGTAATTTCGAGAAGAGTACCACATGTTTGTGGGTGGGGACAGGGCCGGGCTCACTGACAAATAGGCTTCACTGTAAGGAAAACTGGCAGCACGGTGGCCATTCATCAGTGGACACTAAGTGTTGCATGCGGACCTTCTCCAGCCTGGCCAGGGGTGGGGCAGGGCAGGATGGGAGGGCACCGTCTGGCTGCTGTGTGCAGATCAGCGTCGGGGGAGGGGGCACCATTTTCAGCCACGTGTCTCCCATCCACTGAGCACGGGGCCATCTTCCATCTCCTAGGTGGGGGTGGGGGGCTGGCCCTGGGGGCT